>JAECWM010000036.1:0-256830 GCA_018150695.1 Drosophila oshimai | reverse complement strand
CCGTCCAGAAAGGTGAAATAAGAATCCCACCAAAAAGACATCGGTGTCCATAGTTTTAAAGTTATGTACTCGGCTTGCATACTCTTTGGTAAATTTTTGTGGAAGTGTACACCACCGGTTGCTCCAATCCTTCTTTATAGGCAGCCACTCAGGTCCTAGTCCATTAGGTCCCTTGAACTGCAGCTGAATCCTTGGCGTGGTTGCCAAGGACTCAATCGACCTAGTGGCGTACATGTTTCCAAGAGGTTTTCTCTACGAACGCCGGCACTTAAAACTGGTGGTTTGGACCACAAATTCGTGCTAAATAATGTGCAAAGTTGATAAGATAAGATTAACGCATTGTCGACCGATTGAAAGTTTTGTCTTAAAACCGGATACTTAACTTTTTTCAAAATATTATTTTAACTAGGCTCATGACTTTCTAGATGGTAAAGTATTTTTAAAGTGAAGCTCAAACACAAGTCCCTAATGAGTCAATGATTTTAATCGGTTTTATTTAGACTTATGATAATCTTGATAATCTTTTGATAAGATTTATGAATTAAAAATAGCCGATAGCAAATAGTCTGAAAAAAAAATTAAATAACGCAACATTTTTAGTAATGCACATTTTTATTCTTGTTACTCGTTACTCTACTCTCTTCTCAGACTTCTATATACCCCACGCCCCTCTTAACGCCCACAAACTGAGAAACTATGTAGTGCCTACATTTTTAATGTAAGAGAAAATTGTCCATAATAAATGTTTTTCGTATTGAAAATATCTACACAGATATCCAAAGTCTAGCCAGTTTCAAGAAATTAGGTAAACAAATGCGTTAAAAATGTATTGCGCTTAAAAGCAGGCAAAACCTTTTTTTTTAGAAGGCATTGAGTAACGAGAATCGGAGTCTTTTCTTGTTTATACTAATAAATTACAGATGACCGAAAATATCGGATTCAGTAATTCCGTACTCTTCCAAAAATTGATGTGTCCATTTATTAATTTTTTCCATGTTCTCAGAGTTTAACTCATCCTTGTAGGACCCGACAATCCCACGCCTCATGAATCTAAACATAATTAAAGGATTTACCTATAGATCTCAAAGTAGACAATATATAAAACTTACTCGAAATCATCGGTGGTTTTAATCTGACTTTTTATCATGTTGGTTTGGTTGCCAAATTCGCTGCCTAAAAACAGAATTATTATTAGTTTATTTTTATGTGAGCAGCAATCGGGTTATAAACATACCTTTCATATTCTCGAAACTCAAGTGGCTCAAGAGTTTCTCCATTTCGCTATCGCTTAATTCTTTGCACTCCAAGAACACCGACAATCTCCTGACCACATCACCGAGGTCTCGCTTCATTTCCTCGTAGGTAACAAAGAAAATGTTCTTCTCATTTCGCATTCTGTAAAAGTCGATAACATGGGCCCAGTATGGGGTAAACGCAGGTTTTTCCGCAATGAAGTGATCCACAAAATCGTCGAAGCTGGCCTGAAAGGTACCAAGGCCTTTCATAAAGTGATATGAGGAAACCACAACATCCTTGGGATTTCGGGCCACATATATAGTTTTAAGTCCTTGCGTCCAGATTTGTCGAGGCAGCAGTTGCGCAGGTACATGGGATTTGATTAGTCGTGGATTGTCCTGCATATTATCGCAAGCTGTTATTGAATCTTGATAAATAAAAGGCCCCATGGCAGAGAACCTATTAAAAGTAAACAAAATTGGAATGGTTATTTAAATTTTAGACTTTGAACACGGCTAAATCTTTGATTAATTGATGAGGGTTGATTTTTATTAGTAACAAATTTTAAAACTTACTCTAGGAAGGGACTACGTTGCATAGGATAGCTTTTCTTGGCTTCCTCGTAGTCAAGATTATTAAGCAAGAGCCATGCCAGTTCCTGCATCCAAGTAGTGCCAGATTTCATAAAGGTCGCCACAAAAACATCGGAATCTCTAGTTTCGAAATCCAAGACTCGGCTCGCAAATTCTTCATTAAATTTCTCTGAAACTGTGCACCACCGGTTGCTCCAATCCTGCTTTAAAGGCAACCACTCAGGACCTAATCCACTGGGTCCTTTAACCTGCAGTTGAAATTTGGGGGGGCCTCCCAAGGAATCGATCGGTTTCCTCGCGTACATTATCACCACACCTTGGAACGGTTGGCCTTTAACTGATGCATAAACAACTTTACTTTTGGCAAAACAATATAATCAGGTGCTTTAGTATAACCAAAATGTGCTAGATAAGGTCTTATGGCAGAAGTTATCAGTGAACATTTGAGCTTTAAGATAGGATGCACGTTCGCGCTGTGGGGTCTCGGTTATAACTTAGATTACAAAAACGTGACATTTTTTGTGAAAGTAGTTTCATTCAGATAATACAATCGTTTTATTATGTATATAAAACAAACCAAGTTGCGTTGGTAAGTATTTAATTGTGTTTGTCAAAGAACCTCACCACGAATTCCGTGGCGCATTTATTTATATGACAATATTTAGGGCATAAATAAATTATATGAAGTTTTAATTAATTCTTGATTTTTTATTTAAGTAGGTAAGTTGAATTAGAACTGGCAAATTTTAATTACGTAAAAACTGGGACACCATTTTGTTATTTATGCTATGGTAATTTATTAAAGAAATGTATTTTTTGCATGTAAATCTAGATTCCGTTGGTATACGTAAGAATGCTTATCGATCCGCAACTAATATTGGTGTATGATTCCTTTAAGTGCTTTCTTAAACATGACCAAAAATATCGAATTCACTGATACCGTATTCATCCAAAAAGGTGCGCGACATCTTATTAATTTTTTCCTGGTTGACAGGACTTAACTCATCCTTGTAAGAGCCAACAATGCCACGTCGTAGAAATCTTATAATAAAAAAAATTAACTTTCTAATTAAAAAGCGAAAATTAAAACGTACTCAAATTTCTTGGTATTTTCATGAAAGCCCTGCAAGTAGGTAGTATGTTTGCTAATTTTTCCTCCTGAAAGCCAATTTGTTTTTAAATTATTGAATTCATGCCACTAAAATTCAAAGCACTAACCTTTCATGTTCTGGAAGCTCAAGTGGTTCAAAAGTTTATCCATTTCACTATCGCTTAGTTCTTTGCACTCCAAAAAGAGCGATAATCTCCTGACCACATCCCGGAGATCTCTTTTCATTTCCTCGTAGGTAACAAAGAAAATGTTCTCCTCACTACGCTTTCTGTAAAAGTCGATAACATGCGCCCAGTATGGAGTAAATGAAACTTTATCTTCAACAAATAAATCCACAAATTCATCCAAACTGCGTTGCCAGTATTTTAGGCCAGTCAAAAAGTGGAATGTAGAAACCACAACATCCTTCGGATTCCGAGCTACGTAAATAGTTTTACGTCCATGTGTCCAAATTTGTCGAGGCAGCAGTTGCGCAGGTAAATGGGATTTGATCAGTCGTGGATTGCTTTGCATTTCATCACACACATTTACCGAATCCTTCTCGATCTTTGCAGGTACGCACGACTGTCTATATATATGTTCACATCTTTATTTACTCAATAGTAATAATAACCCATTTAACTCACTCTAAGTAAGGACTGCGCTCCATGCCACTGCTTTTAAGGGATTGCTCATAGTCCAAGTTATTAAGCAAAAGCCAGGACAATTCCACCATCCAATTAGAGCCCGCTTTCATTGTAGACACTATGAAAACATCAGTGTTTCTTGTTTCAAAGTCATGGATGGAAATTCATGAGTATATCCCTCGGGTAAAGAGCACCATCGTTTGCTCCAATCCTGCTTCAATGGCAAATATTCAGGACCCAATCCGTTGGGTCCTTTGACCTGAAGCCTTATCATGGAGTTGGTCGCCGTGTGTTCAAAAGGTTGACTCGCGTACATGATCACCACACTTTTGAGGGTCTGAACTAAACTGACGACTAACGAATTTGCACTGCCTCTTTAATATTAATGTGTGATTTTGCCAAAAACTTGTTTGCATAGCTGCAAGTTAATCTAATCTAAAATAAAAGTGTTGATACACAGAGAAAAACCAGTAACCAGGTCCAGAAAATCATCAAGCGAAGTGGATAATATATCGAATATATCTGGATTTGTGCAAAATAATATTGTTTTGATTTTTTTAAATGTTTTAACCAGATAAGTAAAAATCGATGAGATTAGTTTAACGTTGAGAATGGAAGTCCCATCTGCAAAAAAAAAAAAAGCAGGTTTCATTTGAAAAGGTAGTGACAATCAATATTTATTAGTTTTTAAACTTGCTTTGCTTTGCCACTAAAACAAATAAAAGTCAAATGTCAGTGGAGCATTTAGTGCGTAAATTGCAGACTATTTATTGTTGAACTATTATATAAAGGCATAAAATTCGAGATATAGTCGTTTTATATCCAATTTCCAATTTCATCAAAATTTGACTTCTCGACGAGGTTAAGCAAAAACCAGACCTATTCTTCTATATTCTAGTTATTGTTACTTTGTTTTCTTGTATACAAAGGCATGTTAAATCGATAGATGAAGGATTTGTTTTATTCTAAAATGCGAACGGAAAAAATGGATAAGTAATGGTTATTGGTTGATTTAATCAAATCTTAATATAAGGAGTTATTGTTTTATAAAGTCGAACCTGCCTTTTTTGTAATTAAAACAAAGTGTTGTAGGTACTTAAAGTAAAGCATAATTTTGTACAGATCGATTGCAATAAAATGTCCGTCATGTAGAAATATTATTTTCCCAAAACTCGACGTTTTCTCCACCCTTTTTTTTTGGCTGAACCGCAGCCACTAGAGATTTCCACCCCCACACCTGTCACATACGTGCGCATTATGCATCCATCATTACTCATGCCATAAACGGAATCCACTTAATCTCGAAACGAAACATCCAAACATTTATTAAAGACATCGCACGCCGAGGGTTGACAGCCCCAGCCCCGGAGATCCCTTCTCCCGGTTCCTCAAGAAATTCAAGCAAAAAGTGCAACAAAAGGTACAATTTATAGTTCGACACCCTTGGTGGATAAGGCCAACCCCCAAGATTGAGGGGGAGCGCACGCCAAGGACATTGGGTGGGTGGTGAAAATGTAATTGCTGCCGCCCCAAAATTTGGCAAAGACCTTGAAAAAAAAAGGAAAACACAAAGAGAAAGGGAGTTGCTTTTGGGGGTGGTGGAGGTGAGTGATAGAACTTTAAGCTCAAACGCCCGGCCGTATGCAATGAATATTTACGAGGACGAGGAGGTCCTCTGAGGATTACATTGTCGGGCTTTTGGCTCTGGGACTTTATGCAATTGTGCGCAAGTAAAAATCTAATTTATCCACCCACCACCACCCACCACGCTAAGTTTGACAATTGCCTGAAATGATGGCAATGGCAATGCATTGGCATGAGTTGGGATCCGGGATCTGCCGGCACGTAATTCTTCCGGGGGAATTCCCCCACAAAGCTGGCCGGAAAAATCGCTCCGCTTACGCATATCAATGCACCGTTTTCGGGCTAGTGAAGTCCGTGGATTTGGGGTGGCTTTCCTCTGCTGCTGCTGGGTGGGTGGTGGTTCGGTGGCTTTGGTGGCTCGAAGGTCCCAATCCTCATCATAACACCACATGTTCCAAAATTCAACGGCGACGTGGCGTCTACTTCATGTAGATTTCTATCTATTCTATTGTCTGACTTTGTCGCGTGGTAAATTTCAGCATTCATTTCGTTTGATGAGGCGCAAAGTTGTGGAATTTATTGCGTACGGGAAAGAAGTTAAGTGGATTTTGCGTAAATTAATGAGTTTGCCTTTGGGGGTTGATTGCAGTTGCGAGGCTATTTAAATTGTTTTACAGGATGCTGGTCATGGGCCGAGGAATGCTGAAAGTGGGGTTCATGGCATAGGATCGGTAAACGGATCGTCTGAGGATCCCTCTGCAGTTATTGCTCTGCTGATTTATGCGGCAAATAATAAACATCAACCGAATGCCGTAAAACATTAAGAGCGCCATCAGTTGGACATTCTTCTGTCTCCAGTGGCTGTACAGTGAAACAAATAGTTTAAAGCTCTTTAGAATATGACACTGAATTTAAATATAACTATTATGGTCTAGTAAATTGTATCGTTTTAGTCCACAATTTAATTTTTTTACGTTAAAAAGGAACTACTACTATTTCTTTAAGTCAATAAGAGAATTGAACACTATCAAAAAGCCGAAAAGGCTTTTAAAATTACAGCAAAACTTATTTTTGCAAGGCCAGCTATGACGTTCACAGAATAAAACCTTTTTATAAGATTCCCAGTATGCATTTTACATTAAAGTAGAAAAAACTTTAAATATATTTATCCAACACAATCGGTACCTAGAGATACATTTGTGGATCATTTTTAAAATTCTAGAAGTTAAAAAAACAGTCCTCAGAGATTTACTGACGCATAAATAAAAGTTATTCACATTTTATTTTACAGAAATGCAATTTCTTTCTGTGTAGCCATCATAGTGGACACACAAAGCACCCACAATAAATTTCACTTATCAAAGTTTTCGCTAGCCGGCGGAGACGAAAAATGGAGCAAGGGAAAGACGCGACGAGGGCCATTCGAAAAACAGCTGAAAAGAAACCACGGCGACGACTTACTTTATTGCACAGCCCCAGATACAGATACTCGTCCTTAACGCACAGGAGGCAAAGGGCGGGGATGCGACAGGCGACGGAAAGCTGAGGGAAAATTAAATGTCTTTTGTCAACAGACGTTGCGAAAGGAACACTGGCAGGAGTCGGAGGATGGAGGCTGGAGGATGGATGTTGGACATTGGAGGAGCGGAATATGCCCGAAGACAACGAAAGCGAACGGACAATGACGCACTTTTCGGCCAGAAGTTTGCCCACTCTGATATGCATTAAAGACGAATCGGAGGAGGGCGATGGCAATGGCAATGGTCGATGGTCGATGGCATAGCCATGGAGAACTCCAATGGAGCGCAGAGCAATCTCGCTGTGCAAACTGGCATCATAATGGGCCACTTATCATGGCAATCACTCAGCAGTCAGTTCGGGGAGTTCGCCTCAGCACTGAGAAAAGTGTCACCTTAATTGGTATTATTTCATATTTAAATGACTCCTATCTGTGACACATTTTTATGGAATTTTGAATGTGTCATTTACACTTTCGGAAACCTCTTAAAAAAAATAAAAAACCACTGAATTTTATTTTATTTAAAAATGGTTAAAGGTCACCATTTTTTAAGGTCTTTTAGTATTGGTTTTTATTTGTGAACAATTGTCTACATTAAAAAATGATGTGGTTACAAAAATAGTTAGGTTTTAAGAAAATATTATAAATAAATACTTACCTAAAAAAATAAGTTTTTAATGTTTTTAATAAATGCTTGAAATTTTTAAATACTTAAATTTGTATTTGTAAAAAATGTCATCCTAACGCAACAAGTTCGGAACTTATGTATAAGTTAATGAGTTAGTCACAATAAGTTGTAAATATTTTATTGTTACATAATACCTAAAACTAATTTTTATAAAAACAAACCTATGTCGCTTTCCTATTTTTACTTTAATTTACGTAATAATATTTTTAACGTGTGGGAATAAAAATTTTAAAGTTTTAAAATCTGTTTAAAACTTTTGTAACTCAGAAGTTAATATATTTATATACAGAACTGTAATAACATTGAAAGATACTTTTTTCTGTGTGGGTAAAGACTGCAACTCCAGCGCTATGGGCATGGACACCCCAGAATCCCGCTCCCAACTTTGCTCTACTACTTTCCGATACTCAATCGTCGTTTGCCTTTTAATACTTTGGGCAAACACATTAAATGGAAATTTCGTGCAGGACGTCCAACACCACCATCCTTTGGCTGAACTGAAGAATAGGATGTCCTGGGGGTAGGGCTCTATGGAGTCCGGACTCGTTTTCCGAGAGTGAGGGTGAGCCATGCAAAGTGCCGGCATTTTTGGCAAACAGCAAACGCATTTTTCATGTGACATTTGCAAAAAAGCAAAACAAACTTTCGCCCAAGCGTAGGACTTTCAGCCGCCTGTTTGATCTCTTCACATTGCATTGCTTTCCAGAGTTCCTTTTCCCCCCTCACACCCTTCAATCCGAATCCCCCATCTTTGCCAGCCTGGGAAATCCTTGCGTCAATATGCCCGAAAAACAGTTTGGACATTTTTTCTCGTTTCGAGTGTTTTATAAATAAAAGTTCGCTTTTTCTCACTCCGCCTCGATGGCTCTGAGGAAAAAAATTCTGTGTGTTTACTTTGAAAATTGCTGTGATTCTGGGCAGTTCGTTTGCATTCCTTGCGAGCAGGACGAAAAGGGAGGAACTCAAGTAGCGTCTCTTGAAGGGGGTTTAAAATTCAATGATTGTTGAATTAGCAGATTAAAATTATTCGCCCTGAGGAGGATTGCCATAATGAAAATTTTCAGTGTGTTTGCGGTTCTGATAAAAGGAATAAAAGATCTTAATCAAATTTATTTTTAATTAGAACGATAATCACAATAATAATCAAACAAAAAGTGTACACATTTAAAAATCCACCAAATGAAATCAAATTTTAAAAATCCAGGAAATGGTCACCTACCTCAATAACTGTAGAAAAATTCTCCCATTTAGATAAATTGAAATGTATAAAAATTTATAAATTCAATTTCAAATGTTGTGCTCAAAATCCTTGAACCATCAAAATATTTGCAGCCATTTCTAGAATAAAATCATTGATATAACACAACAAAAAATCGATTATCCCCACCGCAGCTGAAGTGGAAGAATAACACTTATAAATTAAATCAGATCTAATTTTGGACCCAAACAAAACTAGAAATAAATAGAAATTCAAGTTCAAGTTGTATGCATTGGGCATTTGTATTTGTGTCTGTTTAGGCATTTGTATCTGCATATTTGTATCTGTATCTGAAGCTGCTGTTTAGGACCCGTCTTTCGGCATCTGAGAGTGCCTAATTAATTGTCAAACATTGCGCGCTATGTGACGTTAATAAATGTCAACTAAATGAGCTGCATGTACAGAATCCCAGCGAGGCGAGACGAACTACTGCAATGAGGATGTGGTCCGGGACTCAGGGACTGAGGATTGAGGATGGAGGATTGGGGTGGAGGTGAGTGAGAGCCCCTAAACAGATGCTGATGATGCAGACTGGGGCTACTTAGTGGCGTTGCAAATGCCACATGTTGCACTCGCCGTTGAAAACAAATGAAAACTATTTTAAGCCGATTGTCTGCCGAGTGGCAGGCAGGTGTGACTGAAACTAAGTCTTTTCACAGAGAGAAAAATATTTAAAAACAAATAAAAAAATTAAAAAAATTTAAAAATAAAAATTTAAAATTTTTTTAAAAAATAAAAAAATTGGGGGGGGGGGGGGGGGGGGGTTTTAAAAAAATTTTAAAAAAGAGGGGGGAGGAGAGGAGGGAGGGAAAAAAATTTGTGTTTATTTTTTCTCTCAGTACCAAATAAAACATATATTGG
Organism: Drosophila oshimai; assembly: GCA_018150695.1. Classification (NCBI taxonomy): domain Eukaryota; kingdom Metazoa; phylum Arthropoda; class Insecta; order Diptera; family Drosophilidae; genus Drosophila; species Drosophila oshimai. Next base: position 247,354 of record JAECWM010000036.1, on the reverse strand, counting down.
AACATTTTATATTAATTATATATTTTCATTAACAACCTTAACTTGTTAAATGAAGATTTTATTTGATTTATTTGGCTTATTGTTTTAATAAAAAGTATTCAAAAGGATTTGTTTTATAAAACATAATTTTTAATATCATAAAAAATATTTTACAAGTAGGTTGTACGTTAAAGTTTATTCTTTGTTTCTTTTTTTTTACAGTTCGCGATTTTTACGTGAATTAGGTATTTGTTACAAAAATAAATTTAAGTCAGTTAATATCGTTTAATGGTTTTATTTATGGGTATGGTTTTAGTTGCTGTCATGAAAGAATTAAGTTATCAATATGAAACTTATGTCCCTACATATTTTTTCTCTGTGCAAATCCGTCTCCGTTGAATCTCCATCTCTATCGCCTCGGTCTGTTTACCAAATTAGATGCATTTGAATTGATGTGCGTGCATAAATTACGTCTCAAATCCGTATCTCACATCGGCTCTGGTTTGGCCAGTGGGTTTCCCTGGGTTGGGCGACTGCCTGTGGACAAGTTTAAATTAAATGTTTAACATTCAATCAGGGACCTCGTCCAACTCCAACTACTCGCAACTCCAGCTCCAGCTCCAGACGAACCCCTGTCTGTGTCAGCAGTTGAAATGCATTTTTAATCTTTTCTATTTGTCAGATGCGAGATGCCAGATACGAGCTTTGAGGTACATAAACTTATTCGCTCCCCCCGCACTTCTAAAACTTGTAATCAAGGCAACTTCCTGCCTGCCGCTTTCACACTTTAATTTCCGGTCTTTATTGTTATAGTTTCTTTGGGTTTGTGTTACGCTTTCGGCTTGAGTTGAACTGAACCCAGTGAGTGGGTTCGGTTGGGTTCATTTGACAGGCTCTGTGTGGCTCGAGTGGTTTTGGTGATCTGTCATCCGAGGAGGGGAACTGAAAGAGACAAGGATGTGGACAACCGCGTTTTGGAATTGAAAAGTTGGACAGGAAAATTAATTAACATAAAGGTGTGACAAAGTAAGACAAAGGAGTATTTCTGGCCAATTGGTTAAACTTCTGTTATAATTTTGAAAAAGGTTTTAACATTAAGCTAAAGTAGTGCGTTAAGACTCTAAAAAAATTAATTTATTTGCACATGTATTTTAAGTGTTAAGTAGCATTCAGTTAATAAACTTGTTATAATATTTAACATTCCTGCCTTGCACACCTTTTAAAACAAAGTTGATAAAATATGCTTTGAGCAATGCTTTGGTAGGTGATCGCCTCTTTACTTTTTTGCCAGGCAAATTTAAAACCCAGCCAAAGTTCAACTTTCTCCAACTTCCTGATATATCATTGACATATCATCCAGCTGAACTTTCGCATCTGGCCCCGGGCTAACAACCTTCAGCAGACACACACAAAAAAGGTAACTTGGCAAGCTGAATCCGCTTTTCACCTGCATGCAAAGCCACCGAGGAAATCTCCTCTTACCTCGGGGTCACTTTCAGCACAGTCAGCCAAAGAAGGGTTTAATGTGGTGTGGAGGAGAGGGTGGAGGTGAAGGTGATTCCCCTCCTTGCACTTAACCCACGCGCACCCGCACACACTTGTCTCATTTGCTATTTGTTCTACGTGGAGAGTGTGAAGGCGGCTGAGAGGTGTGGGAAACATGGTATAAATATGCGCTTGGGGTTAAATTCTATTTGAACTTTCTACATCCGTTTTTGTGCTGGCAAAGGGATAGCATTTCATTCACACTTTCATTACAGTCTGTGGAATATATTGCACCCCCGGGGCGTTTGTCACAATCCGCAGTCGGAGTCCAAGTCAAAGTCAGCGATGGACCTGGACCCCCAAACTGCAAAAGACATCTACTCTTGTATATTTTTCATTGAAATTCCCCTTTCAGCGGCTGCCAGGCGGAAGTTCTCTGTGGCAATTGCATTGGAATTTCCACTTTTCTTCAGGTATTCATAGTACCTTTGGATAGATATCTTTCACATCGCAACAATGCAGCGCAATTAGTTGATAGCACGCCTCGTGCAACTCATTTCCCGAACAACAACGGGCAAAATTGGAAAATAACGCCCAGTCACGCGGCCACATTAATCAACATTGGCTGCAGTTGCAAGTTGCGCGTTGCACGTTGCACATTACCGGCCCGGCTCCAAGCTGCCAGTTGCATTCCTCTCGGATGTAGGTTCAGTTCAGTTCAGTTGAGGCCAGCTCAGTTCCGAAGATTAATTAAGGTCAGCAGGGAGTTCAGGCTCAAAAGAAAGCCGCCGAAGACGCCTGACCTAGTCTAGTCATGCCAACTAATATGGGAAGAGCGTCGATGTCTAGGTTCTCAGTTCTCACTTCCTTCCCTATCTTACCTTATAGAACACCTCCTCACACTAAATTCAATACACTGAAAAATATTAATATTTAAGTGTTGAGTGTTGATTAAATTTTAAATTTGTCATAAAGGGGGTTTCTTCCACAATCAACGATATAGTACACAAGCTTTAATATTTAAAGATACATTGTCATAGCTAATGTAAGTGATTGGGAAAATGTATTTTTAAATGGGCGATTACAATCACTATCTTATGTTAATTTTTACTTCACAATTTTTACAATTAAAGTAAAAAATTTCTCATTAATATTTTATGCAACATCTGCTCTTTGCTTTTAAACGATTTTAATTAGTTAAAATATTTAAAATAATGCTCAAATAAATTTTTGCTTTTAAAATACACTAAGTTTGTTTAATTTGTTAGCTAAAAAAACTACCACTGCTTTAAAGTAAGAAAATTCAAATAAATAAATAACAAATTCATGTAAAAATACCTACTCTCTAAAAGAAAGGAGTTACAAAGTCCAACCTTCACATTCAGCTTTTATGCTTTATTTATATCAGAAAGTTTGTTGTTAAGAAATAAGATTATTCGCCTAAATTCTCTGAGTGTAAATAAAGAACCCCACACAGTAGCGTCGTTAGAGATCTGCTTCCAAAATCCGACTTGAAGGCTTCTTGATGCATGTCGAATGCAGGATAATAAGCGGGGGGTGTCTCACCATATGTGGTCGGTCCACTGCTCCCCATCGGTATTGTTAACGGGAGAAATGTACGATGAAATCGGCTTCAGGAGTCATCAAACATCATCAATTTAATCAATGGTCAGCCCATCTGGGGTGTCCTTCGCAGAGGAGTGGCAAAGTGGGAGTCGCTGCACTTCCAAATTGCAAAGTCAAACAGGCTGAACTTTTCTTGGGGGATGACCCTTCCCGGGAAGCTTACAAGTAATTAAGGGTGGCAATTTTGAGATAAATCCTTGGGGTAAGGTGTTACCCGGGAACTGTTCGATGGATTCGTCCGGATTGGATATGTAATTGAGGGGGGTTTGCTGTGGGGTGTCGCTTCTGTCGCACTGGAGTACGTGATAAGGGCATTAATGATGGCTAAGCCGCCACCTTCCGACAACCAAATAAAACTTGATGAGTTTCAATTATTTCCCCGGGACAGACAGGGGAACGCCTGATGAGAAGTCGAATTTTGACTGTGAATGCTTTTGAAAGTAATAAACTTCCGCTCTTTTCTTTGTTTTAGATCTTTGATAAAGAAAGTCATCAGCTTGATTAGATGAGTGTTCAAAAAATAATGGAAACACAATTGAATTTTAATTTCGGAGAACAGTTGGACGCCGCTATTTGAAGGTGTAACATTAATAATACCATGCTTGAAGTTTGAAGATTAAACTCTTTACAAAAGAAAGCTTTCACTCTTTATACAAGAAATATTGTAAAAATTAAATTAGTTTCCTCATTAACATTTTCTAAGAAAGCTGAATTGAAGGGAATTTTAAAACAATTATTACTTACCAATTAATTGAATTCATGGAAACAAAAGTAAAACAAACTCTATAAGTTTGCAGCACAAACAGAATAATTTGCTCTACCAATACCTAAAATTGAAGACGAAATGATTTCCAATTATGGACCAAAACACAAGAATAACCATAATTTACGGTCGATAGGACACCACATCCATCAAATCAAGTTGCACCTTGCTGCTCTGTTTTTGTTCTCAGCATCATTACGGATTCTAACCGCAGGATCTCGGCCAGACAACGTCCTTCTCACATTCTCACATGGAATTATCAAATTGCACCTGCTGAATTCATTAAATTTTGGCTAACGATCTGCCTGAAAGCCTGCAAACCAGACGCAAACCCAGAAAAACAAAAAAACACAAACAAACTAAAGCCGAAATATTTATCTTTGGCTGTTTAAAGTGCTACGCATAGCCCAGCACAAACATCATTAATTTTGCACGTAATTATGTGAGGCAAGTGGTAAAACACCTAACCGAAACCCAGACCAAAAACCCCGGCAACCAAGCTGCAAAAACACAAAACTGTAAATCAGTGCAATTAAATGCGACTTTTCAGCAAAGAGTACCGAAAATTTATGACAACAAACGAGACTAATTACGCGACGAGGAACAAGAAACCGAAAAAGCGAAAATCTGATGATGAAGTTGGGGCGACGATGAAGACGGCGACATCGTAGATACTGCAAATTGAAGGCAATAAAGTTCCTTTGGCCGAAAAGAAGGCGCGACAATAAAACCCTAAACGAGACCAGAACTAACATTAATCAAGGGCTTAATGAGAGCAGACTCACCACGTGAATGTATCTAGTCTGGGCAGGACTTTATCGCAAACTCGTCATCGATATTTTGGCCAGCAATACATCAAACCGAAAGTATCCCCGAGACTTGAGGCACAGCCCACTTAACTAAACTGATAGTTCAGCTGCTACAATTTAGTCGATTAACGTCAGATCCGCAGACGATCCAGACTTTTGGAATCCCTGTTCCGAGGGATCAGCCCGTTGCGATCACTGTTTCCTTCGCTCTCCTTAAGTCTGGCAACCTGTCGTCATCAATTTTGTGGAGTCGTCCGGCCCCGAAAAAAAGTGGCAGCTGTTAGGCCTGGTCAACAAACAACGGCCAAAATCACTAAGTGGCTTTGGTAAGAAGGATCGCAGGTAGCTGGCAGAAGGCAGACGGCGGCAGGAGGCACGATCATTGATCAATGATCTTCAGCACAAAGGGCAATACAACAGCGAAAGCGATTGTACACTCGGAAAAAATGGAGAAACATAATCTTACAAAGACTAATTTATCAAAATAATAAATAATAATAATAATAGAAACATTGGAAACAAATAAATAATTATTTCATATTTTTGTATTTCTTTTCTTCAAATAATACTTTGTTGTTATTTGAAAACAATTTATCCTCATTTTATAATCTAGTTAAATTCTTAAAGAATGGTATTACAAAAGAGAACTTCTATATCGTCAACTTATAAACTTGTATTATAAAAAAGTAAGAATTAATAGACCTTTTTGTTTTTGTTTAAATTAATGAACAAAAAGCTCAAATTTAACATACCATTACTAAAATAAGTTGTTTATTTTTTTTTTAAAAAATTGTCTTACAGTTCAGTTCAGTTTTGGGATGAGCGTTTTTATTTCAACAAATATTTTTCCCAGTGTTTTATATTACTCAAGCAGCGAGCAGGTGACTTCTTACCTTTTGCTGTTCAGTTTGAATTATGAAATTATGCATCCCAAAGAAAGTTAATCCCCGCAGATGCGTATTCCCCCATTGAAAGTCAGAGATTTTCCTAACGTTACATGATATGTGACCAGATCTCTATCAGCATCGAGCCAGAGACCATCAGAAGTATAATTAAAAATCGTTCATTTGGCTCGTTTCCATTATCTCCATACGAAAATCTATTGATTGCCTTTCCAGGAACCGCGTGGCCGGCTTGTTAGTTTAACCAGCCAAAGGAGAAGCTGCGACTGAGACTGCGGCTGACCATTTATTTTGGTCGGAATTAATGGTCAGCAGCGGACCTCGGCTCCATCTGTTGGCCAAAGGCTAGAGCCATACGATTTTGGTGGCCCGAACGCGTGTCTGCATTTAATTTAATAATATGGTGTCATGTAGCAGTTGTTAGGATGCGCTAAATGCCCCATCCTTTGTCTACGAAAACTCGGACTGGCATCTGTCTGAGTTGTGTAACCCAATGCCAGCCAGCAGCTCTCGTAGACAAAAGCAAGCTGTTCCATCCTCATCCAAAACCCAAACCTGAACCTGAACCAGAACCTCAATGGAAATTATAGCAAAGTGCTGTTCATTTGAGAGGATTTGGGTTCGGTAGGTTCGCATTTGTATGCTAACAAGGGCGTGCGCTGAATGGTATTTAAAGTAGGTGCCTGGAAACTTCAGAAATTTCAGAAATTCCCTATAATTAAATACGAGAAAGTGCAGAACGATCCTTGAGCTGCCGATAGCTGATCTAGTTACCTCAAGTGCCGGCTCTAAGTTTGCTCTTCTACTTAACAGCTCAAGATCGTATCTTTAGGCATGTGAAATAACCGTGAGATATGATGCAAATACGAGATAAATATCTCCACTTGAACTGACCACACAGTCACCTTCTTAAGTCACCCTTAGATGTTATTTGATAAGTAGGTGTATACCTACTTTTTTGTGTACTTCATGAGGATTACAATTTTATAAAAATTTAAACAAGAATTTAAAATGTTTTAGGTCCAAAATTTAATTGAGGTTATTCAGGTTAACTATGAGATTACAAATTATTTATTTATAGGTTTTTGATTATTATATTGAAACTATTATTATGAAAATATATAGAAGTGGGATAGGAACAGGGAAAAAATAAATATTACCTGACAGTTTTGCACCATTTATATGTTTCTTAGTCGTTATTAGAAGCACAATCGCGTCAAACGATGGGTTTATAATAAGTTTATCGTTGCAGCTTTTGACCACGTTTCAGGAAAATATCGTTTGTCAGTGGCATTGAACTTTAAAATTTATTTTATGAGTACAAATTATATATTTCTGATACGGTGATATTATGTTTAAATCCAGCATGACGGGTACAGACCAGTGAAAGGCTAACAAAACAGACCGAGGAAAGAATCATCACCAAAAAATTGATCCAAAAGCACAATCAAACACCAAAAAACCTTCGAAAAATAAGAAAAAAAAATTAATAAATAAATGTTTTTATTGTTTATTCCATGCTAAATGTGCAATGTTTATATTAAACAGAAAAAGCATGAATAAAGAAATAAATTACACTTTTATACAATTGTAGTTTTGTGTTATCCGAAAGGTGGTTCAACTATCCCCAGGGGTGGGATACGAACCATTCGAGACAAAATTTTAAAATGCTCATAAAGTTAAAAACGTGACATATTATTTTCACAAAAAATTAAATACAAAGGAATGATGCTCTTAGATTCCTAAAAACAGACCAACGTGAATTGTTGACATAATAATTTCAACAAAAACCACCCTATGTTTGTTAATTCAGGTGAGTGCTTTCTTTCTTACAAAGCCGTGATTACTATAATTCCAAAAGAAATAATATCCTTGCATTTCATGAATTACAATCTAGTAATCCAATCTCGTCTCAGCCACACCAGCATTACCACTCACTTTATCTCAAAAGTACTCATGTTTATTTGCATTCATGTTAGCATCCCATAATTCGTTTGATATTCTCTGTTTTTTACGCTGTCCTCCCCCTGATTATCATACTGCGTGTCCCATCGGTGGAATGTCCTCGCACTTATTACATATGCAAATGGCAAACAGATTTATATACACCGAAAATGTTGACAGGACTCCAACCAACTTTTATTTACCAACTTTCCAACTGTGGAACTGTGGAACCCTGCATCCCATATCCTATCCCCTGCATGCCATTCAAATGCAAATCCCCAAACTAATTTTTGTTTCGACAAAATATTCACGGCTCGTTGCATTTTGTGGGATATGGAATGGAATGGATGATATCAACCCTTTCGAGGGTTCAGATGGGTTCGCCAGCTGGTCCATGGCCAAAGCACAGCTCACTGTACTGTACAGTATATAATGCAATAATAAAATTTGCCACAAAAGCCACTTGGAAATATTAAAAGCAGCCGTAGGACAATGACAGTCACGCTCTCCAATAAATCGCTTACGCATAACTTTTTTCTCCTCCTCGAGGAGTGATGAAAAATTTTTCATTTTCATTTGTACATCCAATAAAATCTAATAATTTCGAGGGGGGGTTCAATTTTGGGGGTTGCGATCCCAATTTCTGGGAGGCTGTCGCCGACAAAATAGCTACAAACAATTGGCAACACTTGTGTGTGGGTTGAAGGACAAAGGGGAAGGGAAAACAACCCTCAAGTAGTGCACTTGCCACATATTTGCGTGGGGTTTATCCAAGAAAATTGGGGGAGTTATTGCAATCAAAACGAAATCATTTTTATGCGATCCCCGCTTCTCTTCCGCACGACAAGCTTTCCTCTGATATATGAGCTGTAATTAAAGTCCGGACCACAAAATCAGTTTTGGTTTAGTGCAATAGTTTTGTGGCTTAATGGGGGGTGTGGAGGGTGGATGGGTGACGGGCGGTGGGTGGTGGGGCGTGTCGGTTGATTGCAAATTGGTCCATGGCCTGTTGGTGACGTGTCTTTGATTACGCCGCAAGTCGCTGGCGCTGTCATCGTGTTGCCGGCTTCTCTGGTTTCTGGCTTCTGGTCTCTGGGTTCTGGGTTCTGGGTTCTGGCCGAGATTCCCGGACTCCTCCTTGCTGTTTGTTTTTAATATAAATGCAAATTTCACCAACGGCATCCGCCAGGCGTCGTCGTCCACAGTACATACATATGTGTATGTATGTGCGAGCCTGTTCCGTAGATCTGTCATAATTAATATTTTGAAGCTTTGGCCACGGCATCGCAATGCGTGCGGATGTCTACTACTATGTAGTTGCAGGACGCATATTAAACAGGATAGCACAGGCACTTATAGAAAATTCTTTACAAGGTAATCTTAAATTATTTAATTTACGAAAATCAGAATAAGGACAAATTGGATAAATTAGTAAAAGTAAATATATTTCCGTGCATAGTCATTTATATTACCCTGAAAAATAAATTGTTTAAATTTAAAAGTTCTTCCCTTGCAGTAATAAAAAAAATATTCGAAAAATATACATTTTTCAAGTTCAGGCAGTTGACAAGTTGTAATGGTTTTCATAGGTTAAACATTCAACCCACCAAAACTTCACTTAAAATCAACTAAAAATCATAAACAACAAGTTTATTTATAAAATAAAGTTTTTAAAAGAGTTCCAATAATCGAGTCTAAACAAAGTATTGAACCAAATAAATGTGGTTTGAATAAGACGTTTTTTGTCCTGTTTTGTGAACCCAAAATCACACGACAGGCTTTCATAAACTAAAACCGATTACAATTTAAAGTCAAATTACCACACAGATATTTTTTCCAGTGCACGACCTTCAACTTTGCCGTCGGCCTATGAACAGTTTTAATCCAATCTAAAGTTTTTGACAGTCTCGCCGCACTTCACTTTCGTATCTGTGTGCTGGGCCCCAAAGGATCACAGCCCCGTGTCCTGTCTCCAATGACCACAGTCCTGAAAGCGTCCTGGTCCTTTGCGAGACTCTGGTGAGGGTTTAATTTATGACTTGCAATTAGCAGTTGGCAAATGTGTAATTTTCATAGATGCAAAGGCCTTTCGGAGTTGATATATAATGATAGCACATGCCTCCGCAGGATATTCTGGCTAATCGAGATTTGAATTTCCCCGGGCAAAAGGCCACAATTTCAGACAAAGGGCTGTTTAAACTTTTAAGTGGAGTTGAATTGCCCAGTATTAGGATGCCATTTAATTGTGGTAATCTTACGCAGCTCTAAAAGTTTAACTTTTGTCCAATTTGTGTTAAAATTTGAGTCCAAAACTGGGTCAAAACAAAACCAGCAGCTTATCATAATAGAAATAGTGAACCAAGCAACTTTAATCTGCTTTTGAAAAAGTTTTCCATTACAACGATTTATGGCTGCAAATAAAATCAACAACTATCCCGCAAAGAGCCAAAGTTCAGTACTCCAGATTCCTTAACAATTCAACGCACTGCAGCAGTAATTCCTCCGCTCCAGACACTCGTTCTCCATAAGCTGCAAAGGCAAGCTCAAATATTTATAATGCTGTCCAACACTTGGTTGACCACAACTGCTGGCCTGGCCAAGAACATTGACCGCAGCCCGAAAAACACACAGAAAACAAGGCAATCGGTGGAAGGGGGTGAGGAAAAAACAATAAATTGATTTTTGTATCTCCACGACGAACAAGTGCAGGATCCAAGCCAAGGATACATATATACATTTATCCACAGAGCTCTCCTGCTCGCACACGCCCCGATAATTATGAAATTTGAGGCAGAGAAAATCTAAAAAACCCAAAAATAAAAGAAACCAAATTTCTACAGAAAGCAAAAATCAATTTATGAAGCGAACACGCCCCGAAAACTTTGTAGAAACGACGTTTAACTGCAAAACGCCCAACTTCAAGGCGTGTCCGAGCAACAGACATTTGAAAGGATACAGGGCGAGGAGACCGAAGGACAATGCCGGGCAGCAACATATGCGAAAGGGATAATAATTCACCGACCAAAAGGCGATGGGAACAATAGTCGCATAACTCAGGCGAGCCAGATGAACTAAGGACATATATATAGGGATAGAGCGAAATGACCCACCGCATTATGGAGTCGGGATCGGCCCTAATTCAAAGGACACGCGCTCAGCGGGAGATGTGCGATGTCCTTTGGCCAGCGTTTGATGTGCGGCGGCGACTAGAAATTGACGTTTAATGAGCAGAGTCCTCGCTCCCACACAGCACCGATGAGAGTTTTATTTCAACACTTGACAAAAATAGTTTAAATATATAAAAGGTACTGAAAACTGTACTTACTGAAGTCCTATGAGAATAAACTAGTCTTAACTCTTCAATTAAAATATTACTCTTTAAACAATTATAACACAAACTTTCAACTCTTTAAAGAGCAAAAACAATCATTATTATTTTTAAAGAAAAGTACAAGTTGACTTAAAACCTTTTTTGAAAGATTAGAAGTGTTTATTTAGAAAATACATCTATAATAATATTTTAATAGATCTTTGTAATACAAATTTTAAAGTTTAAAAACATACCTATAATTAAATAGGTTGAGATTATTATTATATTAACACCCAACTGTGTATGCAACAAATTAATAAAATATACACAAAATAGTTTACTTACAAAAATCTTAGGTAAATATGCCGCTTAAGAATAGACTAAAAATGCTGTTTTTTAGTGATACTAAGTTTTTTAAAGTGCATTATCTTACATAAATCCCGGCTAGCCAGGACCTCGTTTGTGCAACACCTTTTGTTATCGCCGAAAACACTTGTCCTGATGTCCAGGACGCCCCCTCCCCCTCTCCCGTTCCCCGCTGCCCAGTCGGTTGGCAAATATTACATTGTTACCTGCACTGTCGCTTGTTTGTTGTCTGGTGTCCGTCTGGCCGATTGGGATTTTCGATTAGCTCTCACACATATCAAAATCGGACGTTAATTGTTTTCAGGTTCGTGGCATGTCAACAGCTCCGGGTTCAGCGATGCTTTCTGCTCGATTTATCTGTCTAGCCGGCTACATTTTATGGATTTGTTTTGTTTGCTTGCACTGAGATTGCAACAATTACTTATGAATCATGGCCGCAAGTCATAGCGATAGGGTCCAAACGACTGGTTTTAAGGAGCGTCCAAATGTGATTTTTGATGATATCATTTTCTTGGAGAAATGCATAACATACACAATTGGTTTAGATGGGAAAAGTTAAAAATAAGGTTGTGATTTGAACATATTTTTAATACATATTTTGGTTCTTAAAAGATCTTAAGATTTAAAAATTAAAAATCTCTTAAGGTCTTACTGTAGGAGCCTTTTTATTATTAATTCTTCATTTATTTTGAAAGCTGCTAAGATACATTTTTCTTTTAGATGTAAAATGTAGAAAAATAATTATGTTTAAAAGAGAATCTTTTTAGAAAACTAAATAATTTCTTTTAAAATAAAAGTACGACTGATTTATAATCTTGTTAGAGCTCCTGTTGATTTCTTGCTTCGCAGACAATTTGTACTTGCAAATAAAATCACAGCTTCCTCATTTCACACACTTTTTGTTGGAATGGGAGTGATCGTTAGCAAATCGCTTGACTTTTGTGCTTTTGTTTGCCCTTCCAATGAATTAAAATCCCCGGCACACACGCAAACATATCACCGTAAGGCAAACAAGTGCTGCTGATTCGAGACGAGGGTCCTCCACTTTTGACCACATTGCGGCCAAGTACTGGTCGCATTTTTGCCCAAGAGCACCAGCTGTTGTTGCGACCCACCCACCCCCGGAATCCACCCAGTCACCCAACCACCCACCACCTTGCAGCCACCACAAATTCCACCCGCGTAACAACCAACTGAATTCTAATAATTTTAAACAAAAACAAACTTCCTGGCCACATGCCTTCTCATGCAGCATTATAGAAATTACAATGAGCGAGTTTAGAGAATTCGTTTCGAAATTTCACGCCACCGTCTGTGACGAAATTTTTTGTATGTAGTAGCACGCAGGACAAGTGCAGCCTTGCAGGATGAGTGAGTCACCCCCTTTCCATGAGGACAACCCCCAAAAAAAACCCAATAAAAAGGTTGCAACACGAAACCCAAAAAAGGCATCGCAACCCCACATAGACACAGTTGCCACTTTTAATCAGCATGAAACTTCCCATACTACCCGGCTGTTCAGCTATTTAAGGGCCCCGGAGATTCAGGTTCAGATTCAGGGATTCCCCCGAATTAAAACTCAGCGCAAAATGAAAATTTCTATACTGCGTTCGGCGAAATAAATGAATGCATGAATTCCAAAGCAATTTTAGATGTTGACATTGAGTAATGTTGGCTCCGTTCAGCCTGGCTGCTTTACTTTGGGTTTTGGCTTCGGGTTTCGGTGGGTGGTTGTTTGGTTTGGCATTTTCATATCATTTTCGAATATTACATGCGGATTAGCATTTCCTCATTGAAATTGCAACAAAACGTGTGCCCATCTCCTAAAGGGGGTTTGTGGGGTGTTTTAAGTTAGTTTTGGGGGTGGGGAGCAGCTCAAAAAGGGGGTGGCTCGATGCAGTGTGGGTGGTTTGGCCTTTGTCTGGGGGAGTGTGCTGTCGATTACCCTCGGAAGGTGTTTTTTAGTGTTCTTAAAGGTTTTTTGTTCAAAATAAATTAAAGCTTTGAGGAAGGAGCTGGAAAAGGGAAATTGAAGCAGGAAGAGATAAGAATAACAATGAAGGTTTGGACAAGGATTTACACATTTTTATATTCATATTAAAAGCAGCTTAGGCAATTATTAGATAAAATCACAAAAAGATTAAATATTAAAGGCAAAAAATTAGGAAATAAAAAACAATTAAACATAATGAAGCATAAATGTTAAGCTTAGTTTTTTTCACATTTCAGTTTATTTATAATTATGAAGACATTATTTATTTGGTACATAAAACATCAACTCAATTTCAATTTCACAATTTGCATTATTGTTCAAGAAAATAAAAATGTAACACTATACTTAATAAAATGCAAAACTCTTATTTAAATCGTTTTGTCTAGTACTCATCAGTTCCTAAAATAAATAATAAAAACTTTCCAATACCTCAGCAAACACTTCGAAATCCACCGCATTGCATTCATAGCTACCGAAACTCAAATAGCTTTCCTCATTTCCCAACTTAGGAAAACTTGCCATAATCTTAGCATATACCTCCAACAACTTTTGGCTTTTAAAACTCGACTTTAGACAAGTTTAAGGAATTTCCCAAATCAACAGCCTTTCAGAAACCGAATGGCCGCGAAGGGGGGAAAATCGGGGAGGTGTGGGGCGGAAAACCCAACGTCGAACTAACTTTTCAATTTTCTTTTCACGCTCGCATTTTACAAGCTGCTACATGATTAGGGTCAACGGTTGCAGGGCCCCTACTTCCCTCTTTTGGCCCCTGAAAACTGTAACAAGCTGCCAAATTTCACACTCATTTCCTGATTCTTAAATAACTCGAACGCACACACCTAACAAAATCAAAGTTTGGGTAAAGCGGGTTAAGGGGGTTTCTCTGTATCTCTCAATCTTGTCATCACTGCGATTGTAATCATAATCAAATTCACTGAAAATTTTATTACTAAATGACAGTTTATTAAAAACTCATTGGGTTTGCTTGGCCTGCTCTGATTTGTTTGCTTTGGGTCCCTTGTTTGTTATCGAGATCATGGACACATGTCGGGGATGGCTGATTACCGACGCTAGATAAATATTAAGCAACTATATGGAGGACTTCCTCGGGGATTCTGGGTTGGATTTGGACTCGGAGTCGGGTGACGACATCATCGGGTGCTTCCTTGCCGTAATTGACTCCCTGCCAGAGGGCACAATTTCCAACTCCCCCAGACTGGTAATGAAATTTTGGCTTCGAGTGCTATCAGCATATATATTTTTGGGGGAATCCCCCATTCCCAACCAGACAATTCCACTCAAGTTGTTATTGTTGTTGTTTTGGCACGTGGCACGTGCAACGTGGCCAGGAAATGCCTTGAAATTGATTTTTATTTTTATTTAGTTGAGAGTTTTTTGCCCCAGGCTCTTGGCGTAATTATTTCGGTCCTCTGTTCCAGCATGTGATTAGATTTTCCAGTAAAAGTTTATTCAGCTTTGTTCTCGCTCAATGATAATTAAAAATGATTAGCTCATAAATATTTCCTCCTGTCGAGGGAGACTTATGAGAAGGTAAATACAGAAACAACCGTTGCCCCGAAGGCCAAGAAAAGTATTCCACTTTAATGTAAAACTCTTAGCAAACTTGGGGGTTGCATCAATCTGAAGGGTTGCAAATATATTAATAAATAAACACATAACATTTATAAATATCTAAATACTGTGTATTCAAGTTTTATATTTAAGTAGAGTTTCACAAGTGCATTATGTCAGCTAAGTTTTCACAGTTTACTTCCATGCGGTTCATCTGGCTTACTTTATTTTATAAAAATTTATTTTTATTAGAGCATTATATTATATATAAATATTTAATCTTACACAAACACGTTGCAGCTTCCAACTCACAGCGAGTAATATTACTCCACTTTGGACCGATTTCATGACTGCAGTTTCGATTATACCAATCAGTTGTCTCATTGTACTTAACCATTTTAGTTTCAGTTTCTTGGCACTTCAGCAGCAGATCATTGCACTTGAAAAGATCACCAAAGAAGATACCTTCACTCCCAATCAGAACACTGAAAACTGGTTACGATTTTTGTTTTACAAAAATGATTATTTTGCTAAACAAAAATGTTGACCACTTACATAGGGGCAACAGTATTTTTAACATCTTGACTTGCTCTAAAGATGTCGCTTATCTTTCCATTGAATTTATAGTTTTTTTTAATGCCATACACTTTTTCCGAACTTTTCTTTTGTTTTGTTTGCCGCTTCTTTTTATTTTTAACAACATCAAACCTTGTAAAATCAAACCTTTTGTTTAAATTTTTGTTTTGTAAGCAATCAGAAATCTGAGGTTACTTTTGTTTGCGTAGTTTATTGATATTGATAACAAACAGATGTCAGTAAAAGTTGACTATAGCCCCAAGGCGTTGGCAATATTCTGGCAGGACATATCATCACAGCGGCGAAGGGTCACTTAAATATGTAACATAAATATAAAATATAAATTAAAGTATATAGAAGTAAGAATAACTTACGTAGGCAAGTGGCTTTCTCCATTTCACATCGAGATACACTATTCCATCTTCCTCGACGCTCCCAACGACAATGTTTATTAAAAGAATCGATGGTCTCATCAAATCGACCAACTCTGGGAGTAAATCGTTGACAATCGTTGTAGACATTTTCACAATATACTTGATTTGATTGAGCTTTAATGTGGGACAAGCTTCCACATAAGGCTTTAGAGATATTTCAAAATATAATCGTTACCCAATAACAGCGAAATCCTCCACATTTTTAATCAATGATGCCTGGTTAACTGGGACTTTGTATTTATACAGTTGAAGTGGATCGAAATTCACACCTTGTTAAATCGTTGAAAATAAAAAAAATTTTTTGAAGTCTTTGTTTACTCATAAATCTATTTGCATCCAGGTGTTTTCTTGTTTAGCTAGCTCTTAATCTTGTTATAAAAAATATAATACTGTCAAGGACTTTCCTTGCTCTGATTTTAATTGAATTATGTCATTGTGTGGGTACAGGTGTGGCCACAGGTGTTTTACACCTATCCAACTGCCTATAAAACCAGACTTTTCACCCTTCAACTCTCAGTTGATGTTAAAAAATATAATATTTAAAATGCGGTGCCTTTTAATTTTTTCATTAATCCTTGTACTTTCCTGCCTTTCAATAAAGGGCACAGCGACTGGATTGCAGCAGGATTCGGGAGAATTGTAGACCCTGTATCCGACGTTTAGTGGATCCCATCAACAATCTGGACTTTATCAATAGAGATTGTAGAGAAAAAGTCGGGGATCGTTGGTTTTGGCGTGATGTAGGGCGTTGTGACATGCAAATTGTTGCCTGCGAAAGTAAGAAATCTATGAAGAGAAAATGAATCACCATTCAAATTTGACTTACATTTCAGATCACGACAAAAAAATGGATTGTGAGACTGTAGCCAGGTTGGCTGGGATGAGGAGGCGTTGTCGAACTAAGTAAAAATTAATCACAAGCTTAAACTATAATTTTTTAATAAAGTAAAACAATAAACAAATGTTTTAAAAAAAGAATTTTGTTTTTTATTTTTTTTATAATTTGTTTGAAGGGATATTTGCTTAAAACTGAAAAATGTTTTTTTAAAATATAAAAAACTGTACATAAGTATTGGTAAACAAAAACTAAGAATATATTGATTAAAAAAAATCCGGCTGCCAATGACAAAACGAATGAAATATTTAAAAGAACAATTGAAGAAAGAATAAGAAAAAAATTAAAATTAATTTATTCAAGTTTTATTTTATTCAAGTGAATTCAGAAACAATTTTACAATTTTCACCAAAGGCGCATGCGGTGAGCAACGTTTTTGCAGGTCGGTGTTTCGCAGTCGCGTACAGTCGCTGAAATATGAAAACCATAAGACAAGGTCCTGCGATATTCGCGGAATATACACTCACATTTACAGGCTATGCGGAACAGATCACATCGGCTAACATCTGACCAGCCAGAATCAGAGCGCTTGCAAAACTCGTTGAAGAACTTGGAAGTATCGTCCTGTTTGCCCAATCTGGCTTCATTGTTAACACATTCACGGTGAGTGCGCATGCAGATGTCATCAAGTCTATCAAGCTTCCTTCAGGATTAGCTTGGACTTGAGCCACCAACAGACAGCAGAAAGCTACAAGAAGGGATTTGGTGACATATATAATCTCTGAATTTAGATAAACTTACCCAAAGCCAACACAAGTTTCGACATGGTGGAGCTTCAAGTCTACTATGACTATGACTATGACTAAATCATAAGGTATCTCTTTATATTTATACCCCAAAAAATGGATCTAGGAAACTGTGATTTGTAATTGTCCCCCAACAGCTGTTGGATTTCTTTATATACCTTCAGAAGCTAAACAAGGGTAATGGGATCAGATCTGTTTCTTTATCCGTTAAATAATGAATTCTATAAGTCATGCAAAATCTGGGACATTTGGGAACTCGTTTCCTTGTTGGCCATCTTATATAAAGCCCGGCTTTGAGTTTGTATTTATCAGAAGGCAACTTAGCCTAAACTAAACGCCTAAGATGCAGTTGGCTAGCGTTCTCTGCGTTTTCTTGGCTCTCGGATTTGTGATCATCAATGGTCTGTCCCCCGACTGCAAAACGGTGAAGGAATTCTGCACACGATGCATCCGAAGACTCAATAATCGCTACAACAACTTGGAGTTTCTGAACAAAGGATGTCGGCAAAGGATACGCGGCAGCTACGTCTGGAAGGATCAAAATCTCTGCGATCTACAGGTTATACATTGCAGCGGTAAGCATTCACACTCTGATGTAATTTTATATATTCAATAAAAAATCGTGTGTTTTGATTTTCCAGCTCCTAATAGGACTATGGATTGTTTTGTCATCGCTGATGTTGCCGGCATGCGCAGGGTATCAAGACCCCTCCAGGATAACCCAAATAACATGTCCATGTAACTTTGACCAAATAAAACAATCATATATTGACTACAACTTTTAAAACACTACATTTTTAGTTGCTTTTATATTATGAAAACTCTCCTCATAAATTAACAATGCATGTAAACGTGTAAATTAATATTTAAAATTAACAATGCGAGTTTAAAAATACTTAAAATATATTAATTAAGTTCATTTCGAACACACCACTTTTTGGAAAACTACTGGTACACTGTTTAAATTATTTTAAACTTAGAGTAATAACAGTGTTGCATTAATTTTGGTGGCCGTTTATTTTTTCGCAGCTGGTCACAGTAAATTGTCCAAATACTAATGTTTTGAAAATAAAGCTAATTTATAAAAATATGGGCGCTTCTGTGGTAAACAATTTTTTTAAACACTTGGCTTGCATGAGTGTGCTGCATTATAACATAAAAATGTTCTAGCGAGTTTTTACAGAATAAACAACTTTTTTAATTGGGTGACCATGCGTTTATTTTATATAAAGAGGTTTGAGAAGAGTATCATAATAATGGTCTCCACTTAAACTAAGATCTCAAGCTAGAAACCACATTTTTGCAGGTAACATTGTCACACCGAACCATGGTCACTGAAAAGTAAACAGCGTTAAAAATAAAATACCTAATCAAGTCTAAATAACTTCTTACATATGCAGGAGGCCCGGACCAGCTGACATCGGGTTATCTTCCTCCAGTTTCGCTCGGATTGCCTGGCAAAGGTCGTTGAAGAATCCAACGGTGTCATCTTCAGTTCCCACAGTAGCCTGATGGCGAACACAAGCGGCATTTAGGCGTTCACAAAACCTACGATTTTCAGCATCCTGGGCTGAGATCTGAGACACCAAAATGCAGCAAAAAGCTGGAGGAATAGATTTTAATTTAATTTGTTTAGTTTTAACTAAAACTAAGTTACCCAAAGGCAACAAAAGTTTCGACATTTTAATATAAGACTTGAGCTCTACTCTGACTCAATCGAAATATGTTCCTTGGTATTTATACACCAAAAACTGATCAAGGAAACAGTGATCTGCAATTGTCCGGAAAAACAGCTGTAAAAGGGCTTTATTCATTTCTGAATATTATATCACCTGGGTACAATAGGTCCCCCTTAGAGCTTCCTGAAAAGCTGTTTATTAAAAAATATCGTATAAGTAAATCGGGGACTTTTAACGGATCGCTTCCTTGTTGGCCACCTCATATAAAGTCCGGCTCTGGTTGGTTATTTATCAGTAGACAATTTTTAACGGATTAAGACGTAATCAATCTTAAAAATGCAATTAGCTGCTCTCTGCCTTATTTTAATCCTTAGCTGTGTGGTTATTAATGGACAGACACCTGACTGCCGGAAGCTAAGGGAGACCTGCAGAAGTTGCAACCGACGACTAAACGACCCCAAAAACAATTTGTACGATATGAATGAGGCCTGTCGCGAAAAAGTTCGACGCACCTACATTTGGAAAAACCAGACCCGTTGCGATCTGCAGGTTATCGCCTGTGGAGGTAAGTTTTCATTGAGTAAAATATTTGTTCCAATTTTCTTATTTAAATTTTTCTGTGTCGAAAAATGTATGAAATAGTTACAAAGGTTTCAATGAGCCAGTTTTTGATTTTTCACATCTCCTATTTCATTAACAACATTAATGTTTAGGGCTAATTATATTGGAGTTAAACACTTACCTACTTAGTTTCTATAAAAATATGCAACATAGCTATACATTTAACTATTCCTCTGTATTTTTTTTCACTTGAGCTTAAAGTTTAAAGTGTCTATTTTAATAAACCAGAAATATTAATTGGATCCCCCTCATTTTCCAGCTCACAATAGGAAACTGGACTGCCGGGTTATAGCCGAGATTGCTGGCATGCGCAGAAGAAATTGAAGGAAAAGCCCAACAGCGATAAGATTACTTTAACCCAGCTAAAATATTAAAAAGTGATTTTTCCAAATAAACAATGCATATTGGCGAAGAGATTTGAGTTGGTTACTAAAGCTGGTCTGCCCAGCCAATAAAGCGATATGTTCTTGTCTCGGTCTTGGCCTTCAATTTTTCTCGGCCCTCAGCTTGGCTTGAAGCCCTTCCAGGAATCAACAGTCGCCGACTGCATCCTCCACGTACGGGGCATTATCGTTAAGAGATCCCAGACCCAGACCAGCATCGCGATGAGTTTTTTGAGTTGAGCCAGGCACGCACAGCACATCGTCATGGTTGTCTTACACTTGATGCATCCTCGTCATCTCGTCTGGCAGTTCCTCAAAACTTCTCACTGGCTGAACCCCCCTCCCCCTCAAGTCGTTGCCTTTTCCAAAACATAATTTTTCAAACGAAATTGTTTTGATTTTCTTGATGCCATAAAAAATGGGAATTTATTACTGGGCGGTCTGAGATTACATTCACTGTCTTGGTCTTGGGTTTAGGAGCCAGACGGGAGAGTTCATCTTGGGAGCTAAGATTGGGGGATATATTTATATAAGTTGACTATTTGCTTGTGCTAAAATTGGCTGCTATCTGAGTTCAAGTCTATCGTTAAAATCTATCCTGAAATGTTTACACAATTGTCAAATATTTGGAATGGTCTCAGTACTACACAGTTTCCCAAAACTTCTCCAAATGTAAGGTTACTCTTATCTGTTTTATGGGTTAGGAACATATTGTTGTTTGTCATACCCTTTATGTTGAAGCCCAGAAGGTCTTATAATACCCCTACCCTAGGTTTCTAAAAAAAAATGTTGGACTGAAGTATGTTCCAACAGCTGTTTAAGAACCCAAAGATTTTTAAGGAACACATAAACTGACCAAACGATTTCTTAACTCAAACTACTTTTTAATTGTTAATCAATAAATTTAATTGTTATGCACTTAACGTGTTTAAAGTTTTTATGCTCAAGGATACTTTTTCTGTTATGTTGATTTAATGAAACTAAGCAAAGCATGGCTTCTCAATGTGCTTTTAATATAAACTGTGTGAACGCGTGTGTGTCCGTATGAAGTGCTTTTTAAATACTTGTAGCGGTTTAAGCTTTTACCCTTACCAGCCATCGGACCAGCTGCCCCAATCCCAAAACTCCCACCCGACACCCACTTCAGCTCACGTCATGAACATGATTATGTACTTTATGAATGTGCAGAGAAGCGATTGCAGTGTTTAAAGCTGAACGAAGTGGGGATACTCTTACCAATTAATGGATAAAAATACGGTATTCGAATTATTAAAATAAACACATTTTCTGAAATATCTTTAGGTATGTCCATATTTCACATGTGTTAATGGGGGCCTATTTTAACTTAGTGTTTATAATTTTTTGATATTTTACAATATTTTCAAATGTGTTAATTAAAACAAAGTACTTTTATTCAACGAACTTAACCCCAAAAAAAATATCAATATCAAATATCAATAACATAAACTATTTGATTAAATGAGTACTAAATATTTATCAAGCTTTAATTTATATTAATTTGTTTGTGTGCAAAAGGTATAAAAAATACAAAAAAAAAAAGTGATTTCAAAAATTCTAAACTATTTTGACAAATTTTAAAACTTTTTCAATATATCTTATCTGAGACCTTTCTTCAAACTTGAAGATTTTAAATTAAAAGTTAAAAAGCTAAGTTTAAATTTGTATGTTTTACCTACTAATATATTTTTAAAGTATCTTATAGCTATATACACTATTTTGTTGTTCAGCGAATCGACCTTAAAAAAATCGTAGGGCATAGGTGGTGATGATTTTTCCACTCTGCCTGCGCCAACTGCTTATATAATATTTGAAAATTGAAAATCTTTTTGGCGCTGCACTTGAAAAATGCTTAGACCAGGCCATGATGATGAACTTTATAAAACTCTTGACCACATTTGCCGCACCCGTCACAGCTCCCCCTCCTGCCCCCTCCTCCGCGCCCCTTTGAGCCGTCTCTCCTTTCCACTTTGGACATGTCTGACCAGCTGACGTCCCAAAGAGTGGTCAGATGGGAGTGGGAATAAAACGGGGCTAGGGATTCGGATATCTGGCGTGTGGTATGGGGTATACGAAATGCATTGCACTTGACTTTAGCGCCACTTGTAAGTGTAAATTTTATTTAAGCCAGCAAAGTGGGTACACATGTATGTAGATACTCACATGCAACCATGCCCTTTGTCAAGTGCTCCTCCAAGTGCTTGGCCTGCGATATTGGCGTTCGCACTCGGACTTGGACTTGCTCTTGGACTTGGAAACATTTTGGACTTGACTCGGGAGTGTAAGTCTTGGTTTTTTGGCCCGGAGTTTGGCGTCGTGTCGCTGACAGCTAAGTGGTGATAATCGCTTTTGAATTGAATCTGAGCAAGTAAATTTACACGCAGGCAAAGTTTAAATTCAAAAATGCAACAGAGATCCAAGAGTTTGGACATTGGCCGTCGCACAAAAGGATTTTCTCTGTCTTTTTCCCACACTTATCTCTATCTCTCTTTCTCTGTCTTTGTTGGGTGGGCGTTTTGGGTTTTTGTTTTGGCTGCGGTTTTATTCTGGGGACCAAAAAGAGGGATTCTGAAATAGGGGCTACTGCTGCTACTGCGGTCTGTTTGTCTGGTTACTGTGGCTTCTAATTTGTGAACTGGGTTTGGGGCCTCGAGAAACGGATGGGGCGGCTCAGTTGGATTTGTAAGTCATTAAATCAGGACATACAATTTTAAGTCCAACTAGAATAGTTGAAAAGTTTAACAGATTCTACTTAAATGGTAGTTCGCATAGTTAAAGCAAACTAACATTTTGAGGGGAAAAGAATTAAATAAAAAGATTAAGGACATCAATTCAAAATTTAAATCCAAGATGTTTATTTCAATGCTCTCTAAAAGTTTTTATTAATTATCAATCAAATAATAAATGTTTATTTAATTAGTTTCTCCTACGTTGCATGCCAGCCTGCTCAGCAATATCGGCACAGTTCATGCGATGTCCCCATCCTAGAAGCCAAATAGATAACATTAGATAGAGCTTAACAAATAAATGATTTAATAGTAAACTTACCCAAGCAGTTCAGCCTAGTGAGCTCACAACGTCCCACGTTCCTCCAGACCCAGGTGTTTCGCGTCCTGTTTCTGCAGTCCCGGTTGAAAATGGGCTGGTCACGATCTGCAGCATTGTTAAGATTCCTTACGCAGGACTCACACCTCCGGGTCAATTCATCGCAGTCCCTATTTTGTCCAGCGACCAGGGCCAGACACAGGACTATACACGGGATACAAAATTAATAAAGGACACACTTCCAATCCATTTCGATCCAAACTTACCAGAGAGCACGGCCAAAATGGTTTTGAAATGCATTTTTTTAACTTGAGAGCTCTAGGTGGGAACTTGTCAGTTGGTTTACTACAGAATACTGTGCTTCAACCCAACTTTATATAAACACTTTTAACTGCACGAGGCCATACAAGCAGGTGTTTTATATAAAAGGTAAGAGTTATTAATATTAAAACAAAAGCTTTACAAAACTGAATAAAACTTTTTTAAAGGAAATCTTTACAAACTGGAAAAACTTTGTAACGCCCTTAAGAGCTTATTGTGATAATAAACTCATTTTAAAGAATCTTTTCAAACATCAATACAAACTGGGCTTTCTTTTGAGCTCAAAAATAATCACTTCCTGATAAAGGCACATTAGCACTTTATAAAAGCCCAAGTATAACCATATTTGCAACACAGAACTTAGCGAGTTTTCAGCAGCAACACCAAGATGTCGAAAATTGTAATTATTTTTGGTAAGGACCTTTGCGAATAAGACGCTTCCTAGAAAACCCTAATCTTATTCTTTTTTAGCAATCGCTTGCTTTTGCTTGACTGTTCAAGCTCAAACGGGACGACCAAGAGATCGAGAGATTTGCCAACGTGAAAATGAAAGGTGCCTGCGAAACGAGAGAAGATTTGGAAGGACCAACGATGTTACCAACGCCTTCAACAACCACTGTCGCCAAAACAGTGCCAACTGGCGTAATCTCAGTCGGTGCGAGTTAACTTTGGCCAGCTGTCGATGTACGTATATATTGTTACCCTTCAGTTAAAAGTCTTTATTCAATTTGGAAATATTTTGCATATTACAGTGACCCTTGAGAGGTGTAGCACCGTAACCTGCAACAATGTGAGGAGAAGCCTTGCGGGTGGCGTAAACACCACCACTCCTCGGGATCGTGATACTACCCCTCGATCGCGCCGGACAACGACTCCTAGAGACATTCCCACCCCTCGACCTCGCCGGACAACCACGCCTAGAGATTCAGATGAATAAACTACCATTGGACTAACTCGCCTTTACCAATGAAAAAGTGACTTAAATTAAATTATTTGCTAAACAATAAAAATTTCAATGCTCTCTATAAGATTGTGTTTCAGTTTCTCCTGACTTTTAAGCAGTCACTTTTGTTCAATGGGTTATAAGCTAGAAATAAAAACAAATGAATGCTAATTTCAATATTATAACTCATCTCAAGTTAAATAAGTTTTTAAAGGCTTATTTTTGTTTTTAAAACATATAAAAAGCTAAGTAATTTTTCAGCTAGCCAAAGTAAAAATACCATACAAATCAAAAAATGTTCCTAAGATTTTAAGTTTGACCGTCCTTTTGGTAAAAAAACTCAATGAAATTCAATGAATCAAAAATAACGATAAGGTAAATAAATAAATAAAATTTTACATTTAATTTTTGAGAGTAAAAGAGTAAAGTTTAGAAAATATCACAATTTGAAGAAATTTTATAAAAAAAACAAATACTGGAATAAAAGGAAGTGAATATCAAAAAAGATTTAAAAACATTAATTGTAACTATTTTTTTTTTTTTTTTTTTTTTTTTTTTTTTTTTTTTTTTTTTTTTTTTTTTTTTTTTTTTTTTTTTTTTTTTTTTTTTTTTTTTTTTTTTTTTTTTTTTTTTTTTTTTTTTTTTTTTTTTTTTTTTTAAAAAATTTTTTTTTTTTTTTTTTTTTTTTTTTTTTTTTTTTTTTTTTTTTTTTTTTTTTTTTTTTTTTTTTTTTTTTTTTTTTTTTTTTTTTTTTTTTTTTTTTTTTTTTTTTTTTTTTTTTTTTTTTTTTTTTTTTTTTTTTTTTTTTTTTTTTTTTTTTTTTTTTTTTTTTTTTTTTTTTTTTTTTTTTTTTTTTTTTTTATTTTTTTTTTTTTTTTTTTTTTTTTTTTTATATTTTTTTTTTTTTTTTTTTTTTTTTTAATAAATTTTTTTTTTTTTTGTAAAGCTTAAAACCATGCTTTAAAAAGGGTTTTCTATAAATAAAATCCAAAATGTTTATTTCAATGCTCTCTAATAGTTTTTATTAATTATCAATCAACAAAAGAACATTTATTTTATCAGTTCCTACGTTGCATGCCAGCCTGTTCAGCAATATCGGCACAGTTCATTTTACGTTCCCATCCTAGGAGCAAATTAGTTTAGATTTAGTTAAGCTTGATAAATTAAATATTTATTTGTAACTTACCCAAGCAGTTCAGCCTGGTGAGCTCACAACGTCCAACGTTCCTCCAGATCCAGGTACTTTGCGTCCTATTTCTGCATGCTCTGTTGAAAGTGGGCATATCGCGAGCTGCCGGATTATTAAGAGTCCTCACGCAGGACTCACACCTACGGGTCAATTCATCGCAGTCCCGATTTTGCCCAGCGACCAGGGTTATGCAAAGGACTATACACCGACATTTGAGTTAGTTGTTGTAGAACAATGAATATTTTTCAGCCCAAGCTTACCAGATAAAACGGCCAAAATGGTTTTGAAATGCATTTTCTTAACGTGAGGGCTCTTGACAGGAACTTATCTGTTAGCTTACTGACTTTGCTCCAATCCATCTTTATATAAACAGTGAACACCATGCGGAAATACCAAAGCAGATATTTCATAACAAAAGTTAAACGTTCTTATTATTATAAAAACAAAAGCTGTGCAAAACTGAAAAGAAAAACTACACAACCTATACAAACTAAAAAATCTTTTTTATGCCTTAAAGGGCTTAAAAACAAACACTTTTTGGTCACAATATGGAAAGTTTTTAATAATAGCCGCATATTTTTCTTGTAGGCAGTCACTTTATAAAAACCCAAGTTTAAACTTATTTTCTACACAGAACTTTAGAGAGTTTTTAACAGTCACATTAAGATGTCGAATATCACTTTTATTTTTGGTAAGGATCCCCGATAATAACACGTTTCCTTGTAAGTCCTTTTAACATCCTGTTGTAGGTATAATCTGCCTTTGCGTGGCTGTTCAGGCTCAAACCGGAAGGCCAAACCCACGAGAAATTTGCCAACGTGAAAACGAGAAGTGCCTGAGAAATCAGAGGAGATTTGGAACAAGCAACGATGTTTCCAGCATCTTTAATACCCACTGTCGTCAAAGCAATGCCAACTGGCGTAATGTCTCTCGGTGCCAGTTGTCTCTGGCCACTTGTCAATGTACGTATAAAGCAATATCTTTCACTAAACAGCTGGTATTCAAATTTGAAAATATTTTGCGAATTTCAGTGACCCTTGAGAGGTGCAGCACCATAACCTGTGCAAATGTGAGAAGGAGCCTTGCGGGTGGAGTTACCACCACCACTCGCCGCACTCCTACCCCACGGACTCCTGACACGAGCTTTAGGCCCCCAGCAACTCGTACTCCTTCCCCAGCAACATTTAGGCCTCCAGCAACTCGTACTCCTTCCCCTCGCCGTACTACCACTTTAAGGACCCCATCCACTCGTACTCCTCGCCGTACTACAACTCCTAGGACTCCAACTCCTCGAACCACTGTTGCAGATTGGTAAACCACTGTTAAATTAACCGGGCTGTTCTACAGAAAATTACCTTAATTTAAATCAAATAATAACCAATAAACATTTTAATGCTCTCTACTTAGATTATGTTTTACTTCAACTTTGCTATTTTGCTATAATTAAAAGGTTAAATGCTATTAACATAGCTACATTTATACGATTTATTTATATTTTAAAAAATAAAGGAAATTTCCATGTCAGGCAAATGCCCAATTGCCTATTACCTTCAGACGCATGATTTTTTATTGAACCGCCTTTTAAAAAAATATTTATTAAACTTCAATACTACTCCAAATTTGATTTAAGTCCACTCAACTTTTTGTTACAGGCATCTAGTAGCTAAATTGCATTTACGTTTAAGGGAATTTTGACGATATAAAAATGCGACGAGTTCTGTAAGCTATATTATTGTTAAGGCAATTAACGTCACCAGAGCAGTTCTGCCTAAACATTACATTTAAAAGCAAATTAAATGCGTTGTTAAAGTCCTTCAAAGATAATGCCTGAACATTTATGAAGAACATAAATATACACTCAGATAGTCCAAATTTGTATAACTCTCAAAAATTATAATACCTATCCTCATGTTAGAATAGTATTTATTCCCTTAACCTTACTAAAAAAATATCTTTCTATTATGGCTCTTTCTATTTAAATATAACATATCAAAGGAATCAAAGTATGCAACTTAACTACTTAGAGTCACTATCTCCAAGTTCCTCAAAATATACTTCTTCGGTAGTACTTATACTTATTGGCGCAACTGTTAGCTCTCCTACCTTCTTAGCTAGGTTGATTGATTTTAAAGTGTTATTTTCTAGTACATGTTGTGCTACATCCAGTCCAATTATCTTCATTAAACTCTTCGAGTTATTTCTATATTCCACACGGGCCATTGAAGAGTAAAAGAAAATTCCAGCCAGGCAAAGCCCAAATGCCATTCCAACCAACAGGCAGACGCAAGATTTTTTACTGGATCGTCCTTTTGACAAAATATTTAATTAATGTATATTCACAATCTTATTTTAAATTAAAATCCACTCACCTTCATTCATCAAAGATCTGGCAGCCAGTTTGCTGTTAAGCTTTGCAGAGCTTATTGGGATCATTCTTGGCCAAGGTGTTTTTGTTAAATAAACGAACAAACGACGCGATATTTTAGCAATTTTATTTTTTACTTGCTCGTCACCAGAACAATTGTATAAACATATGTACCTACATTTAAAATGCATATTAAATACGCTGCCAAATTTACTGTCAAGTTAAATAAACGGATTCGGGTTTTTGGTTGAACATTAAAAATGAACATAAATATAGACTCAGATGTCCGAAGATACTACCAAAAAACAAAAAGGACTCACTTTCAACTAAGAATTTTACTCACGTCTATCTTAAAATTATAAATTTTTTTTTTACTTAAATTGGTCAATCTTTGACTATATTTTTTTTTAATTATTACTCAAATTCCTGGATCATTTTGCAGTTAAGGTATGTGAGCAATGAAAAAACCTGTGCGATTTATTATAATATGTCTTTTTTTACTAAAGCCTTCGGTTTTTTTAAATGTTATTACTATTTTTCTTAATGCCCTTAAGAAGTTTACAAATTATTTTAAAGAAAAGTACAGCAATTAAATTGAGAGCATTGAAACATTTATTGATTTTATTGATTGATTTACGACCATTTTCAGTAAGACCTTTAAGTTTAGACAAGAGCTTTAGGTAGTTGGTCTTCGTGTAGTCGTGCGATCAGCCTCAAGGATCCTTCTTACATTCACACAGGACACAGTGTCACAACGCTCAAGGGTCACTGCAGGTATAAAAAATATGTAATATATAAATTTTTTAAAAATAAAAAAAACCTTAAAAGCCTCACATTGACAAGTGGCACGAGCGAGTTCGCATCTGGAGATATTGCGCCAGAGTGAGTGACGGCTGCGACAAAAATCGTTATAAATGTCCGTAACATCGTTGGTCCTTCCATTTCGGTTAACCCTCGAGAGACATCTTTCCTCAACACGCTTGCAAATTTCCCGGTGTTCTGGTCTTCCAGTTTGAGCCTGAACGGCCACACAAAGGCCAATTATTACTAAAAATAATTAAATCAGCATTCGCAAAGGAACCTTTTACATATTTACGGGGTTTCTTACCAATAAGCAGAGTGATTTTCGACATCTTGGTGTTGCTGCTAAAAAATCGCTTCAATTTTTTTGCCAAAAATGTCTGCAGTTGGAGCTTTTTATAAAGTGCATTTCTTTTTGAGGAAAAAATATGTATCTTCTTTTTTTGACACGAGCCTTTATTATGTTCAGGAAGTAGAACGAATGCTTTGTTCAAAATGTTTAAAAGGTGACCTGTTTCTTTCATCAATTTTATGAATAGTTTTTGCCGGTTTAAAGTGGCTTTTATTCCCGGTTTTAATAACTGCCACCTGTTTAAAATCATCTGTTTTATGGTATCCACGTAGCTTTCGATGTTTATATAAAGTGCAGTTAAATCAAAGTCTTTTATAGTTTACTGATAAATTTCCGTCAAGAGCGATAATGCATTTCAAAACCATTTTGGCCGTACTTTCTGGTAAGTTTTGGTAATTTTTTCTTAAAATTAGCTAATTTAATAATGCTTATATAGTTCTGTGCCTGACCCTGGTTGCTGGACAAAACCGTAACTGCGATGAGTTGACCCGAAAGTGTGAATCCTGCGTGAGGAGCCTGAGTAATGCTTCAGATCGCGAGATGCCCGTCTTCAACAGGGAGTGCAGGACCAGGACTCGAAACACCTGGCGCTGGAGGAATGTTGGACGTTGTGAGCTCACCAGGCTCAATTGCATGGGTAAGTTTAAAATAATATCTAAAAGAGTATATATTTTTATTGAACACTTTTTTATATTTTTAGGAGCTGACCGACGCATGAACTGTGGCGATATTGCTGAAATGGCTGGCATGGAGCGCACTAACTGAGGAAGAGCTTAAAATTGTTTTATAAATAAAAATAAAAATAAAAATAGAGAGCATTGAAATAAAAGAACTTATTTTAATTTTATTAATAACAATTCAATTCAAATTTCTTCATGAAAGTTTTGCATTGCATACCGCACTACACGATCTTCTATTTCATATTCATCAAGGGGATCATCCTCCTCATTTGGATCGTGACCTAAGTCCGAGTCCTCTTGTTCGCCAGGCTCCAAACCTTGAGTTAAGACTTCCAAAATTCGCGAGACTTTTCCCTCTTCAAGTTCATCATCAGCATCGTCCTCAATAACTTCCACCATCAGTAGTTAAATGGTCATCACCCAAATCGATGTCAGTGTCAGAAGGGAATACGTTTTGAGGCTCTGGTTGATCAGCACTGTCAAATGTTTCATGATCATTGTTTTCATTTTGATCATCATTTGAGTCTGTTTCTTCATCATGCCCTTCATCATATTCCATATCAGGCCGAGTTAGATGATCATCAGGATTCTCTTCAACATCATTATAATCTCCTTGTTCACTATTTGGTAGTCCAAAGTCTATGAATTTAAATATTCTAGAATCTTCGTTATTTTGTAGTAAAGTGATTGGTTTACCCATTAGCAGAAAAACGAATAAGACATTAAAATAAATCGAAAGTCCCATATTCTCCTCCTCGTATATCTTACAGCTCTAAACAGAAATATAATACTGACGACTGACATGATTAAAATGTATTGCATTTACTGTGTCTGATATTTAAACAGCGTTTTTTCATTAAATATAAATGTATGCTGTTTACCAAGACTTCTTAACCAAACAAAAATATAGACTTAAACATCGAAGTTAAAAATGCTCTTATACATTCAAAAAGCTAAGAAAAAACTAGATTTAAAAACAACCCTTTATATTAAATTATCTCTTTGCAAATAGTGGTCACAACACTTAAAATAAACATTACAACCCTTTCTGTAATAAAAATATATAAGATTCGTCACCAAAACGTGTGCAGCTCATTATCTACTGTTAGTATACCTATCTTTCACCTGTGAATTATCTGCATTATAAAACTGTCGTCTGGCATGGGGAAATTCATTGCTTATATCTTTGTTGATTTTTTGCATTATTTACAATGAGTTTTTATAATAAATATATCTATAGGTAAGTAATTATTGCAAACCCCTTTTAAATTAATTATCCAATTCAAGAACTATAATATTAATAATAATTAAATAAATGGATCCCAAATCCCAGAGGGAAAATAATGATTTTAAAATATAGAAAAAAGTAAGATAATAACAGAATATTTCTTAAAGCTAAGATCAATCTTGAGTTACACACAGTTTTTTTAAGAACAACGAAAAGCTTTTAGATATTCTCCATCAAAAAGCTACACCACGGCTCCAAAGAGAAACCCACCACAACCGATCGGAGGAGAGAATGAGCCACTATAGCTCTAGCTCTCGCTGGTAAACAAAACTCGGTAAAAATTCCAAAACATGTATGTCTGGCTCAAAAAAAAAAAAAAAAAAAAACAAAAACAAAACCTGGCAGGCAGGCGTTAATACGCGTACAATATTGTTTAAACAAGAGACGAGATTCTGTCACAGTCGCTCGATCTATCTGCTTAAATACACAATGTGATAACGAAGATTGCGGGCATTAAACAATCTTTTCCAACTGCGGGTTAGTCGTCAATGTTGTTGCTGTTCCACAAACTCACAAAACCGAAAAGCGAAGGAATAAAATAAATAATATTTGGAATAAACGTAGAACAGTCCAACTTGCTCAGTTGGTTGGCGGGTTACCAAAGAAACGGTCACGTTTGACGGCTCAATAGATTCGTTTTGGTGCAAAAATTCGGGTTATAATAAACGGGTAACGTGATTGACTGATTGATTGAGTGAGTGAGTGAGTGGTGCAATCATAATAATGGCTAATTACACAGTGGTGCGTTTGACCAATGTGCAGCCGTATCTGCATTCTGCGGTGGTGGGCAGTAGTTATGCGGCTCTGGCCAATGTCGATGGATTTTATGGACCGACCTTGGAGGCTGAACTGCTCGATTTCCATGGCAATGGCAGCGGAACGAATGCCAATCTCACGGCAGAGAGTGTGCTCGTACTCATTGGGGAGGAGAACTACAACTATCGATCCACCTCGACCATAGTCCTCATGGTCACCGCCTGGATCCTGCTGATTCTGGGCTTTGTCTTCTGCTGCTGCGCCGAGTGCTGTGGCGTTAGCGTTTGGCGTGGCAAGAAGCGTTCCAGCATCGATGGCTTAAATCAGGTGGAACAAGGTGGGAGTGGTAGTGGGAGTGGTAATGCCACCAACAACGATGCAACTGCAGGTGAGTTCTATTCCAAGTTCCATCTCCGAAGCTTTTGTTGGGGGCTTGCATACTTTTAGGCTGCCATGAGAAATTGATTGGCCCTGGGGAGGCAGGCAAGTTTTCCCTTTGCTAGGGATATCTGTAGTCATATTTCACAAATATCCCCATAAATGGCAACAATAAACGAGCAGCCGGAGGGATATCCAAGTGCTACATACACTTTACTACACAGTTGTGCATATGGAATAAGTTGCAGGGCACTTGTAAAAAGCAAAGATTTTAATGAAAGCACGTAACTTCAACACACAAATAATTAAATACAGCAATGGAAAATATCCAATTAAATGTAAATATTTTGCTTTCAAGGACAAACACAACCTTTTCTGTAAAGAAAAAAATTAAATGTTTTAATCACATTCATATAATCCCAGCTAAGACAATATTCAACTTCAATCAACTAAAAAAAACTTTTCTGTCGCAAATTGTGTAGTGCCTAGTAAATTCCTTAGATTTAAATAATTTATCTACTATATGGTTGAAATACATAGCTAGAAAATGCTTACTTAAAAATAAAATAAATAATTTTTTGCTAAAATCATAAGCTAAATATTAAGAGTTGTGATCTTTTTTTTTTTTTTTGTTTTTTGGGGGAAAAAATAAAAACATTTTTGAATAAAATTCCCTTTTGACCTACTGCGTATGGATTTCATATTTTTAAAATTATAAAAAAATAAATTTAATTTTTAAAAATATTTTTTTTTTTTTTTTTATTAATTTTTTTTTTTTTTTTTTGGTTTTTTTTTTTTTTTTTTTTATTTAAAAAAAAAAAAAAGAAATTTTTTTTGTGGGGGGGGGGGGTTTTTGTTTTTATATTATATGTTAGAAATATTTTTTTTTTTAAAAAAAATGGGTATAAAAAATTGTAATCGGTTTTAAACTGGGTTAAAATTTTGGATTCTGTGTTTCTATCTTAAAATTCTTCCTAACTTATAAGCACATTTTTTAACCCAAAACTTACCTAAACTTTAGGGTATAAAAACGCATTTGAATGGGCTGTCAATGCGCTTAGTTGGCATTGCTGAACTACTTTTCGAACGGCACGAAGGGGTTTTTGTTTGTGTGTGCTGGGAGTTTCTCTGCGGAACTGCCTGCCTCATCGATATCATAAAATATTAAGCTATTTCTCTTATTTCGTTTCGCTTCGTTTTTGGCAAATTTGGCATGCGTTTTGGCTGAAAATTGGCTTTTGGCCAAGTTAACGAAACGTTCAGAGGAATGAATGCTTCTGCACAAACATTGATACACAAACATACCAGCCAAGCCCACACAATCACACTAAGGAAAATTTAATTAAATTTTTAAAATAAATATAATAAAAATATAAGTTAATTTAAATTTTTAAAGCTTCATTTGATTTTTGTTTTTAACATATGTTGTTGGTAACTTAAAATGTGTTTTCAAGGTATATTAGTTAAGAGATATGCAACCAACACTAATAATATTATTAGGTCAACAACAAAGCATTTTTTAAGAAAAAAGTAGGCTCTAAATTTTTAAATTTAATCTCAAAACAACAAATATTTTTTTCCTGTGCAAAGACAATGGAGATTCGTCGGATAATTTGGTTGCATATGCAGCGCTCAATGCAGCTCTGGTTGCATCGTTGGCAATTAGCATTGTCTCGAAGATATTGCGTTTCATTAGAGCGATATGTGTTTGAGAGTGTTTGTTTTGCGCCTGTGCCTGTGTCTGTGTGTGTCTGTTGTGTGTTTGTGTGTCTGTTAGCCAAAATGCACAACAGTCAATGGGTCATTTCGATAACGGCAGAATTTGTAGCAGAATTTGTTTGGCATTTAAGCCGAAACTGGGATTTGTGTATTGTGTGGCTGGCAGAAGCTTAAGTTGTTGCATTCTGAAATGGTTTCGGTCGATTTTTGGTGTGCTTTTGTGTTTTGGCCTTTCAACTCAACAAACCAAAACTGTATTTAAGCCAATTGTGACCAAGCACAGATGAAAGGTTAAAAGTGCACATAAATTGTGTTTTGTAACGCTCATTTAAGCTAAGAAAAGTTTGTGCAATTAGCATTGATGATATTTTCAAAGAGCAATACACATTGTTTTCTAAATAATTAAATAAAATTACTTAATGGTGTACCGTTAATTTATTTACCTTTTACTTTCATTTTAATATTTAATACTTTTTTAAAATAAGACTTATCATACAATCTGCTTATGATTTGATATTTTAATTGTAACTAGGTACCTTTGGATAATCTTAAGGATATTAATTTTGTCAAAATTATTTTCAACCAGTAAGCCAAAACGCAAAATCAATATTTCAGCTGCACATAAAAAACTAACCTATATAAAATATATCTTTATACCTACCTCAGTGTGGAGTACATTCAATTTATACAGTTGAGCGCATTTGGCCCATTTCGATAACAACATAAGAGGCGTCTTAGTATGTCAGTGCAATAAATTCTTCCACTTTCGTTGCGAACTGTGGCCACAAAACGTGCCTGGGTCTTGGGTCTTGTCTAGTATAAGTTCCCCGACCAATAGTTGCCTAGTTAATGCCCCTGTTCTCTATTCTCCTTCTGCAACTTAAAGTTGAGAGCCATAAAAATTGCGCAAAGTCACAAATGTTTTATGAAACTTTCTGTTATTTTTTTTTATTTTCATATACCACACATATATATATTTTTTATTCAGCCTGACGCTCATTTCGCTGCACAAGTTTTAATAAAAAACTTCAGCCTTGTTTGAGCCAACTGCAGTCGATGCTGCTCCTCGAGTTTTCTGTTCAGGAATTCATAACCGCATTTCTGTTCTGCGTTCCCCGGGAAAAGCGGAAAAGCAGGAGGCGCAGTTGTACATACCAATTGCTTATGTATCGACAATATGGGGCTGTGAGTTCAAACCCCCCTTCGTAGTGCCACCCAACCACCCCCCATCCCACCCACAAGGCCCCAGCTGATGCGGAAAATGCCCGGGTGTATAATAAGTTTTTGTCTTCGACTGAGGAGGAATGCTTGCCAAGTTCTTCGCCCCGAGTTGAATCTATAATTCAGTTTTCCCAGCTATTTCCCTTTGTCTTCGATGCGTAGGCCACTTTGAATTTTCTTAACAAATTTGCAAAGTGGCACAGCAAGAAATACACACAGTCTGAAATGAAGCCTTTGATGCTCTCAAAAAAGGGGACACTATAATTCTTTCAAAGAACTTTTTAGTTAAATGAAAAAGTTGTTTAATTTATTTAACTTATTTAATCAAAACCCAACCCTAGTTCAGCATATTTAAATTAAATTTGTAATCCACGGAGAAACCAAAAATATAAAAATACTTAAGTATGTTTAACTAAACTATAAAAAAAACAATGACATCATAAATGTTTTCAGCTTTCTATGCATTTTTTATTTATACATGTTCCCTTTGCGTTATACTTTTTCCAATAAACTTTTTTATTAACTTAAATCCTTGTTGACCATCGTGCTCTGAATTCCATGTTTTATAAAAATATACTTTAAAAGTAGGTACACGCTTTTCTACTCTGTGAAAAAGAACCCTGAAAAAAAGACAACTTTTATTATTTATGCAAGCAAAAATGCGTAAAAATTTCTCTCAACTTTATTTGCTGTTTACGCGCTTCATTTGCTGGGACCAAATAAAAACACCACCCAAAAATCCCTTACACCACCCAAACACCCACCCACCCACAGGACCCGATAATTCGTGTACATCATTTTTTACAGCTTCTCATCAGTTGGTGGCTCTGCTTAGTTAGTCTTTCATGGCACTTTGATTGCTCATTTGGCATTTATTTGATGATGCCAGGACCCGTCTGTCTCCCGGGTCCTTAAATTATTCATTGTGCGTGTGCCTGTGCGTGGCTCCTGCGTCTCCTCAAACATCGTCGTCTCAATCTTGCAATGAGCCCTGCGAATTTTTTAAAATATTCATGTCCTGCCGCTGGCTAGCGAAACGAGCAAAAAAAAAAAAAACGGCAGACAACTCGCTGAAAACATCAGCGGATAAAATGGACGGAGGCGACCAACTAAAAGTGCGTAATTTTTACCGACAGCGCATTGAAAATATCGCCCTCGGCGATAACAGCAGACATCAAGAGGGGGTGGTGGTGGGGTTCGGGATTTTGAGGGGCTCACGGGATGGAGGTCACGACGTCCTACGTGAGTTTGTAACTTGTACTTGGCCAGGACTCGGAATGGCCGATTAGATTTTCGCCATGTTTTAGTCTCTGATAAAGCGTTAAAATAATTTTTTGGAGGGACCTTATACGGAAAAAAAATATTCCAGCATAAACAAATAGAAAGTAACACAGTTTCTTATACTTTATATCTTATAAGTTTAAACAAAAGCATTTAAATTAAAAATTTAAAATCCTAATGATGTATAATAAGCTAGCGATATTAAAAATAATACAACAAATTTGGTACCTATATAAATTATCTTCAAAAGTTAAGAAATAATTCGTATTTTACCTTAAGTGCTTAGGTTATAACAAACGTCTTGAACAAAAGTTTTTTTTACTATTCTTTCAAGAGCGATGCAATTAAAATAAAAAATTATGCTCTTTCCTTTGAGTATACATTTTTTTTGATGCATTTTAAGAATATTTTGTAATAATTGCTGCAAAGGCAGTTTTAGTTCCATTAAAAGTAGCCAAAATCTGTATAAAATTTGGTTCACCCTAGTTAAAATTCCAATGTAATCCAATTGACCTGCTTTTGCTTTGACATTTCATCTAATTTGTATTTATTGTGAAGACTTTTTCTACTCAAAATGTGCATACAATTTACATTTTTTATTAGCGGGGGCTACTCCAAACATCAATTTCCCCAACTCTCCATTTTTCACCATCAGTCCGCTGATATAGCTCTCTTTCACACGTTCGATTATTGATTGGGCCCCGACATTGAACGATGTTCGATACCTGTGCGGAGGAGGGGGTGAATCGTGCTCGATACTTGCAATTTGGAATTCAGGTCAATTGCATTTGTTTTATCGAGGGGGCGATTCTGCATTTGAAGCTGTCAATTTGCCATTTGATTAAGTTGAATTTAATTGCTTTTGTTTTATAATTATAGAATAAATGCAAATTGCATTGGGTTCTCCGTTGGGCCATGTAATTTGATAAATGATATTATAGACTTATGCATTTTTTTGTTGTATATGGCCTTTTGTTCACATAAATGAATGAATAGTGTCAGTTAAAGTGGTCAATAAATAAATTTTGACTGCATATTGAGTTAAAATGAATTAATGGATTAATTATTGTGACAGTGGGAGCTGCATTGGCAAGTGGGGGTAAGTCATTGCATTAACGATGATCAATTATGATTGTTTAAATCAGAATTCATGTGAATTAAAATGAACCAACTGATTCAATTGTTCAACCAATATTTGGCAACAACCAAAATGCATAGTCAAAACCCGCCATAAACAGACGCATTTGTGCACGGGCTCCGGAAAAAACACGGATTAACACTTAAAAACCAAAACTTAAATTCTGAAAACTATATAAAAGTGTTGCGGAAGCTTTTAGCGTTCTGCTTAAGAACACTCCCTTCACTAAGTGCTTCGATTTAAACAATTATAAACAAAACCAAAAATTGACGCTCAAAGTTATACGCGCCTAAGAAACAAAACAGACTCAATAACCACTCAATAACCACTCGACCTAAAAAAAAAATTATTTAAAATGGCTCCTGTACCAAAACGCCAACGGGAAAACATTAACACCAGCACCAACACCAACGCCGAGATGAAACGGCCACGTTCATCTGATGCCCCGGCAGCTAATTTGTCCCACGATATTTTAACTACCCTCAACCAGCGTTTTGAGGAGCAGGGCAAAATGATCTCGGCCAACATGCAAGAAGCCGAGCAGAGACTACTTGCGATGCTGTCAGAGCGACTGGATGGGATGACCAGTGAAGTGTCCCGGCTCAGCGAAAGGGTACAGCAGATGGAGACGGAGATAACTGCTCTTCGCTCGATACGGGAGCGGGTTCAGCAGCTAGAGTCGGAGGT
The DNA here is from genome assembly GCA_018150695.1 of Drosophila oshimai. Classification (NCBI taxonomy): domain Eukaryota; kingdom Metazoa; phylum Arthropoda; class Insecta; order Diptera; family Drosophilidae; genus Drosophila; species Drosophila oshimai. The sequence continues at coordinate 209,089 of JAECWM010000036.1, read as the reverse complement.
TAATACACTTCGCTCAATCCAGGAGCGGGTGCAAATGATGGAAGCAGGGGTTGAGGCGCGAAGGAATGCCGAAAACGCGTGTGACCTGCGAATACACGGTGTCCCGTTTGTCGACGGCGAAAGGTTGAAATCGATATTCAACACAATGTGCCTTTCAATAAATTTAACACCAGCGCCAAGAGTCAGAAACATCTTCCGGGCGCGAAAGTCACAGTATACAAATGTCGACCCGGTTGTAATTGTTAAATTAGAGTCAATAAATGACAAAATTCAAGTTTTACGAGCTGCTGGCGCATACCGAAGACAGACTAAACATCAACTAAGTCTACAGCTGCTTGGATTTAACTCCAGTGCGGCAGTTTATGTAAATGAGCAACTCTCCAAAGAAAGCTTTGTTATCTTTAAAGAAGCAATGAGAATGAAGAAGGCGAAATTAATATCTGCTGTTTTCACACGTCGTGGTTTTGTACATGTGAAAAGCAGTGGAGATGGAGGAGAAGAGCTTTGGAAGAGCTTTCCTCTTTTCCCACACCCGCTCTTAATTCTACGAGCTCTGCAGCTCTTAATTCATCTTTATCATATGCTGCTGCTGCGGGGAAGTCATAGCTTCGAGATGCTACTCATAACTAATATAATTTATTTAAACTTAGGATCTATCTTATTAATAATATGCCTTAATAGTGTGTGTGTTAAAAATGTGCCGATAATGTTCAAATATGTGCCAATAATGTGTATGAGTGTAGTAAATAGTAATCCAACGTTTAAATATGTCAAACTCAAATAGCTATGCATTGATTCGAGTTCTCCGAAATTTTAAGCAAGGCCTAACGATATGCCATTTAAACGCTCAGAGTCTATGTCAGAAAATGGAAGAATTCAGGTATTTGTTTGTCAACTCAAATGTCGATATTGTATGTATTTCAGAAACATGGTTCCAGTCAAATGTAAAAGATGCAAGTTATGAATGTCCTGGGTATACTTTATACCGTTCAGACCGTGTGGGTCATGCTGGGGGGGTTGCAATTTATGTAAATTCCAAAATCAAATGTAAAGTCATAGAACAACATCCTTCTGATAGCCAAATAGAATACATTTCCCTAGAAATTACTAATGTTAGACATAACCCATCGAGAATATTAGTTAGCTGTATTTACAGACCAAACAGACAAATAGACTACACAAACATATTAGATTTATTCTCACGGGTAACTCTTAAATATAATGATATAATCCTGGCAGGTGATCTAAACAGTAATATGCTTCATGATTTTGGTCTTCGTGGGGATCTGGAGTCATTGGGTGTAAACATTGTTAATTCTGTGATACCTACTCACTATACTAAGAATAATAACAGTTTGCTTGACGTATTTTTTGTAAATAATGTAAGAAAAGTATTGCTATATGACCAGATTTCTGTTCCAACTTTTTCTAAGCACGACCTTATATTTTTGACGTACAATGTTGAACTTGACCGCAATGAGCAATCGTACACATATAGAGACTTCAGAAATATTGACTATTCTAGACTAAATAATAGTTGTAACCTTTGTGATTGGGACAATATTTTTTACTTAACAACAGTAGACGAACAACTGGAACTATTTAACTCAAACATCGACTTCTTATATAATACCCATGTACCTGTTAAAGTAAAAACTGTGAGGAATTCCTTGAAATCATGGTTCAATAATAATATTAAAAAAGCTATTTTAAAGAGAGATAAGGCTTACTACAAATGGAAACGATATAAGACTGAACATTTCTACACACAATTTAAAAGCGAAAGGACTACAGTGAACAGACTGATTAATACAGCTAAACGGGAATACTTAAGCATGAAGCTTACTGGTGCAATAGAGAACGGAAAAGTCTGGAAAGAATTAAAAAACCTGGGAATTGGCAATATAAAACCTGTGATAAAGGAAGATGTAAATGTGGACGACCTTAACAGAAAATTCTTAAACATAAATGTACCTGATCCTGACTATAGCACGTATGTGTCGACAGAGACTGTAGATAGTATGTTTGATTGTTTCAGTTTTGTTTGTGTGAATCAATGTGATGTCTTAGAAGCTATACTACAAATTAAATCAAAAGCTACAGGACTTGATGAGGTAAATCCAAATTTTGTAAAAATAATACTTCCAAAAATTATTAGCCACTTGACACATTTGTTCAATACGGCGATAACAACATCAACCTTTCCAGAGACTTGGAAGTTAGCAAAAATTATGCCTGTACCCAAGGGCAATAATGAATATAGGCCTATCTCAATTTTGTCATATTGCTCAAAGATATTCGAAAAATTAATTGCCGGGCAGATAAATCGATTCCTCACTTCAAACAATTTGTTAAATAATAATCAGTCCGGTTTTCGAAAGCAGAGAAGCTGCACGACTGCTATTATCAAGATTGTTGAGGAAATACGAAGGAAACTGATGAAAGCAAAATAACTTTTTTAACATTGCTGGACTTTAGTAAGGCATTTGATACAGTGAACCACAAAATATTAATAAAAAAGCTGAAGAATTTATTTAAATTTTCGGACACATCAATAAAACTAATGTCGTCCTATATCACAAATAGAAAGCAAGCTGTCGTTATAAAAGAAAATACATCAAATTTTGAAACAACCTATCGTGGTGTTCCTCAGGGATCGGTATTAGGGCCATTATTGTTTTCAATGTATATTAATGATCTGTCTAATGAATTGTCTATGTGTAACGTACACATGTATGCGGATGATGTTCAATTATATGTTAGTCGACCGTTGAGTTTAGTTAATGAATGTATCAATTTGTCTAATATTTGTTTGTTAAACGTTGATAACTGGGCTAAGAAGAATGGCTTGAGCTTAAATCCTAAGAAATCAAAGTGCTTGGTCATCTACAAGAAAAATATAAACACAAACGATTTTCAAAAGCTTAGAATAGGAGATGTAGAATTGGACTATGTTGAAAAAGCAAATAACCTGGGAATATTGTTCAACAAAACATTGTCATGGAATGATCATGTAAGAGCAGCCACAGGGAAAACATATGGGTTGTTGCGACAATTATATGCGACACAAACTTTTCTGCCAATTTCTATCCGGCTATTACTCGCTAAAACTTTAGTTGTACCGACTCTTTTTATGGAGTTGAAGTTTTGGTACCTGTGATGCAGCAAGTCGACATAAAATAAAAGTGACATTTAATAATATAGCCAGATACATATACCAACTGGGTAGGACTGACCATGTTACTGAAAGCGCAAAAAAAATCCTCGACTTGAATGTTGACAGCTGGATTGACCTAAAAATATTAGTCCTTCTTCATAAAATTATTAATTCTAGGCAACCTGACTACCTGTCAACTACATGTCATACACATGATTCGTTTTACATCCTCACAAAGAACGAACAATATAATAAGCATTAGAACAAAACTTGCAAGCTCGGAGAAACAATTTCTTGTATATGCCATAAAAATTTGGAACGCTTTACCTCATTCCTTAAAAACTATTACTGGCACATTAAAATTTAGTGTTAAACTTAAACAACATTTTAACACACTCACATAACACAATAAGTAAAAGTAAAATATTAGTAAAAGGCATCATAAAAAACATAAAAACAAAAAAAATTAAAATAAATTAATAAAATAAAATAAAAAATATATATATATAATAAAAAATATTAGTTGTAATTGAAATTGTCATAGTAATGTAATTAAAATTGTAATTGTAATGTAAATGAATTTGTGATTGAATTTGTAATAGATTTTTCTTTTTTTTAATGTAACTAATGTAAGATTTTATGTACAAAGTGACTAGCGCAGTAAGAAATAAGTTTCAAACTTGTGGCGCTAGGATATTAAAACAACAATAAATAAAAATAAAATAAAAATAAATAAAACTCCTTGATTGGCTCTTAATGCTCCTTATGCTTTAGCCGTAAATCTTTCGCGCATTCAACCATTTCAATTGGCCACTTAGCAGCCTTTCAACACAAATTACCATAATTTGAGCTCCATTCTCCTTTTGTAAAGGCGCACACACACTTAACCTTTAATTAAGATACTCGAAAGTTTTCAATATTAAGCTCAATTGTATGCAGTGGCGCCGCATTGTCGGCTCCCTTACACCATGCAGCAGGTTCCCATTTTCAGCTTTCCCGCAGGCTCTCGTACACTGAGAAAAATTAGGAAATAAAATATATATAAGTCATTTGAATTGAAAAATGTGTAATATGTTAAAAAAAACTTTGAAAACTCTGTAAAATAAAGTGCATCTTTAATATAAATTTGATTACAAAATTTAGATGAATAAAAAAAAAATTATAATTTAATTATTTTTATTTTTTTCTAAAAAATTTAATATCTCATAATTACAATATAAAACAATCATTTCAATAATTTATCAAATAAGCAAAGCCTACTTGCTTCATGTAATTATACCTAGCGAATACATGAAATGGTGTTTATACACACAATTCATGAAATGATTGCATGAAATGGGCTACGTATAAATTCAGTAAGTGTTGTAATATTGTACTCAAAGCTATTAAAGGCATGTATTTTACTTCAATACAAATGTTTTGTAAAATTTAACAACATGCTTAAATATTTCTTAGCTGTATTTAATTTTCCCCTTCATAGATTAAGTATAACATCTTTGGTTTTGTTATTTAATATCAGTTTTATATCACATAAAAACTAAGTACAGTTATAATATTTTCTAGAGGTTTCAAACCCAATACTTTATTTCAATAACATAAAGTTCAAATATTTGTTTTCAGTGCCTGTCCCACTTATCCACCATTTCCATCTGACTTTCCCGATTCCCATCATCCGGTTCCCCATCGCACGCTCACATGTCAAGTCGTTGCAATTTTCCATAACGAAATTAACGCCATGCCAGGCGGCGCTGCAAAGTATGCAACGTAAATTTTTGCGCCGAACCAATAAAAATAATTGAGGCAAAAGCACCACACGTGATGTGATGGGTGGAGCACTAAGGGGGTCTTGAGGGGAAAGGGGAAAATGCAGGGGGGTCGTGGCTCCAATGGCAATTTTTGCTTTTATTGCCCGACTGCCTGATGACGGCAACTCCTCACAGCACCGCCTTTTTCAATCCATCCCATAGCCACTGCACCGAAACAAAAGTTTATACTGTGACCCTATATTTACTAGGTGGAACAAACAATAAATTTTAATTGGGTGTGCATTATAGATGTGTACTTTTTCAGTCCAAAATTGTACACAAGTAAATTGTATTTGGGTAAATTGATTAAATGTTTGATTAAATAGGTATAAAATTGTGCCTAATAAATGTTGATGTAAACATAAAACTTTTATATTTATAATTTGTATGTTTATTAATTTAAAAGAAAGATTAAGAGTTATATGTTTTTAAATTACCAATTAAATACTTTGCTTAAAAAGTACACAAAAATATACTTTTGAAATATATTAAATAAAATCAAACTAATTTTTTTGCAATATAGCTATGATAAAATCAGGTCGAATATATATATATTTTTTGTGTACCTGTGCGATGTTAACGTTGGCGCCTTCGCATGGTTTTTAAGTGCTCAGTTCTTTGTTGTGGTTCCCCTTTGTTGTTGTTTTTATTGTTGTTGTTGTTGCTTACTTACACTCGTCCTCTTTATGCCACTGTCATCGCCTGGTTTGCACTTGCATTTATTCTTGTTTTCATTTCCTTTGCGCTTATCACATTATTGCAAGCTCATTGCCGCGGCTTCTCCTTTGACGCACACACACGGACACCCAAAAATTAAAATAAAAACCCTAACGTAGAAACAGTATCAGAAAATTAAAAAAAAAAATTATTCCACCTAATTTATACAGTTTAAGGCATAGCAATGACCGATAAGTCAACGGAAAATGGTTTACACACCCATTTCAAAAGATCAAAGGCACACCAGTAACAGATACACCCACACACACACGCTCGCAAATAAAGGAGCTCGCTATCAGTCAAGCTGTCTTGAATTCTCTTTAGTGAAGGTGATTGTGGGAAGGACAGGCGGGAAATATCATTCATACATAACATTCTGAGGTGAGATATGGGTATAACCCATTTTTAATTATAATTAAAAAAAGGTATTAGTAAGACCATAAATTAAAGAACACTTTAAGTAAACAATTAATACATGAAAACAAATTATTTTGGCAAAAATTTTAGAAACAAGAAAGATTAAAAATTATGTACATATTTCTTATTAACACTTTTGTATAGCGAAATGGGCAAAAAAACCAACATTTTTAATTAAAGCCCGTATTTTGATATTTTAAATTAAATTAAAATTAAACTAAAAAATATATACTTAGATGGGCCTTTAATCTAATAAAATTTTAATACTCAAGACTATTTTTAGATATTCTTTTCACAGGTTATTACACCAATTTAATATTTTTAAAACACAAAGCTACATTTTAAATTTATGTTGCTAGAAAAAAAACCGTATCCGACCAGATTAGCTTTGAAAAAAAGTAGTCGTTGCTAAGAATCGATTTTTAAAACGTTTTCCAGCTGCAGCCCCTTGTCAATGTCCAGACATTTCCTACAAGTCGAAAATAGCCGGGGAATTAAACACAAAAAACTGTCAAATGCCGACTTCTGAGCAGTTTGAACCCTCTTTAACTGCGGCACTTCCCTCCGCCCCGCCCGTGGTCCCTCGGTTCACACAATTTTGCATAGACATTAATAAATAATTTGGAACGTGTGAATGATTTTCGTATAAATCGCCGCCAAGAAAGAGGAGGATCCGATGGCAGGAAGGCAGGAACAGGAGCAGTGGCCTCCATGTGTGTGTAACGTTTGTCTACTTTTGCAGCTCATGTAATATTCATGATTATTTGAAATTTGCGCTTCGTTATCCTTTATCCCTTTTTATGTTTGGGCGAGGCAGACGACAATCATATGTTAACGCGACGCCTTCTGCTACTCCTTCGTCTCGTCCTCGCCTGCACAGATATATCCTTATATATATGGGATAGGGGATGCAGGGGAGAAGGGAATAAGGGAAAGTCCTTGCATATCGACTCGGCGTAATCGGGTTTTCATGCTTTGCTGCCACGCAGGACACACTGGGGAATTCCTCCAATGCCATTGATAGCAGCTCAACGCGACTGTGGTCCGTCAATATCCTCTTCTGGCAAACTGTTGCGCCGCCCATCAGCCCATCCTCGCCTGCCAAACGATTTTTTCTTTGTCACACGTTAGTCGCTGCACTCAGAGAAAATGTAAACAATTTATAAAAAATGTATATATTAACAAAGAAAATACTCATTTTTTTTAATACCTTTTTTATAATATATATACAACTCCTTAAGCTTTGATAAATACATTAATACATTTCCTATTTATTTAGATATATTTTGAGTTGTAGGTTCTCAATGCGATCGAACTTTTTAAAAGTTTTGTACAAACTTAAAGGCTTTTAACTTAAATTTAAATTTAAACAAAACTTATAGCCTCTGATAAACAATTTGTATTTTCCTAATTATTTGAAAATAAAAAACAACAATCACAAAAAATTCACAAAACAAGTACTCAAAATACTTGAAAATATATTTTAAATATTACTAAATATTACTAAATATTATTAAATACTACAAATCGTAAGAAGAATATAAATCTTTTCGTTAATATTTTTTCCAAGTGAACCAATACATACACAGAGCCATTCAGCTAGCTTCCTAGTCTGTGTGCCACTTCCGTTCGAACGCTTATCAGCCTTCGTCCTTCGTTATTGTTGTGGCTCCCCTGGTGCACTTTTTGCTGCAACTTTATATGCAATGCCGCCAAATGCGAGCTGCGAGTCCTTGTCCTTCCTTGTCGCCTCCCCATTTCCACCCACCAAATGTCAATGGCTTTTTGCTGGAACTTAGTTGATGCCGCTCGAAGTGGGCGTGGCCATCCAACGCCCACCGCCCACCGCCAAAGCCTGGCTGCATTGCGATAACAGACAACTCAGAAACTTCAACACCGACGAACTCCGAGTTTGTTGACAAACTGAGAAACAATTATGATTGATTGTGTGTCCAGGAGACCTGCGAAGAAACTCCAGGAAGTCGCTGGCTGACAAGGAAGGCAACTATTCCAAAGTAATTTTTGAGATAGGTAGATAGTGGTTAGAAATTCCCGGACATAGAAGAATCTTTGACAAACAAAGTGATGAAAACTTAAAGACTCAAAATGCATGAAGGGGTAAACTTCTCGGAGAAAAAAATATTGAATAATAATGACATAGGGTAAATTTTAACGAGCTAAGTGGGAAAAAAGTAATTTAGAATTAGAATTTCCTTTTATACACTAGATTCTACAAATATTATTTTTAAGTACCTACCTATAGTCAAAAAAAAATGTTAATAAAAAAAAGAAGAACTTTACCTTTTTACTGAATTAAAAACAATTCTTCATTTAAATAATGTAGCACAAAACCAAAATCTCTTTTTAACAGAAACCTTTTCAAACCAATTTTAATTAATATTGTACATATTAAAAAGAAAGTCAAAATTCTTAGGTTACTTAAATTTCCCCCATCTTTGTTTCAACCTAATTTAAACAGTAACTTTCTCATTTCCTCCCTATCTTCTTTGCTAAGAATATTCCTCAATTAAATAGGATAATGAATGAGTGACTGTCTCGGCCCGTGACATTAAGACGATTGGTTTAATATTTGGGTCTAATGAGTATTTAAATTTATTCAATGCCGAGCGGAAGCGATCAAAAACGCCTCATTAGGCCGCTGGTCAGTTTAGGTTCCAGTCTTCGGTTCTTTCAACTCATAAAATACGAAATAGATTTTCCTGCTTTGTTGACAAACAGCTCGTAAATTACACGCTCATTTTTCAGACATTTTATGAACAGAACCAGGCCAAAAGCGACCCGGCAACCTGGCTACTGTGTTAGAGCCAAGAGAGTGCATTGGCCACGGTTTTCGGTCGTTTGCGACGGAAGTTCGAATAAAGGTTGGGCGTACAAAAAGGCATGAAGAGCGTAGTGACAATCCGCTACAGAGGTAGAAAAATGGTTACAGAAACGCTTGCATAACTCAATGAGGAATCCAGTCCCCCAGTCGCTTTCCAATTTCCGTTCTCACAGACGGATCTCACAAAGGCATGGCCCAAAGGTAAACAAATCAATAAGTTGGGAGAAGCGCGAACGATTGCGATTGCATCCTTATCAGGGCATATGTCGTCCTTGTACCTGTCTGTCTGTCGGAGGTGCAAAGCCGAAAAGGATACAGCCTCTGTCAGCCTAACCATTTCCGTTTAGCAACGAAAACAATAACAATGAGATTTTTCTCCTCTGCGGCAGTCAGCTCAGAGATAAAAGGGAAAAGAGGCCGCGACCGGAAAAGCGCATTTAACGCGATTTGATGGTTTACAAATTGGCTTAAAGGAACCGGAGAACCAGGGAACCCGGGAAACAGGGAAACTGGGATACATCTCTGCCGGAGGAGTTTGAGGGGTCGGAGGACGAGGACGAGGATGCGGCTTGTTGTGCTCGGATAAAAGATTGTTGCGATAGGGTTGCCAATGAGGGATCTAACGGAGGGCAGGAGACAAGGTCTGCGTTATTGAATGGATATGGAGATGGAGTTGAGTGTGTTAGGGGAATCTTTAGATTGCTACTCAAAGGAAAGTAAGTTTTCTTTGGCCTTGGCAGATTGAAAGAGAATGCTTAAGGGGCTCTCAACTCCTTTTGGAATATTTAATTTGGCTTTTTTCCTGGAAATATAGTGCACTGTCTATTTATTTCATTATAATACTCATTGAGGCGAAGATTAAAAGTCTGAAATGTAAACGCACGTTCAAATATGTATAACGTACGTTCAATTATTTCATGAGTTTAACATAATTTTCCATTATTATTTTGATTTATTAAATATAAAAGGGGTAGGTACATATAAACAATGAAAACTGAATAGATATTTCCCCAACGCTAAGTAATTTCCAAAAAAAACACTGAAATAACTTAAAACATTCCGAAAAATGGTAAAATATTTACAAAAAATTTATTTTTAAACAATTAAAAATGAAAAAATGTTATTTATTAATTTCGTTTTTTTCTATAAAGGAAACCTCTAAATATATACATAAACATAAAAGATATATGTACAGTTGTATGTTAAAGTATATCCACTGGGTATCTAACATTAAACAATAAATAAAAACACAACTACAAATAAGGAATATATTCTGAAACAATAGACTCAAGCGAACTCCGCAAGGTATTGTTATCTCCGTCTATTAATAGTAGGTACCTATGCAACTATTTCATAATTCAGTAGCATTATCTTCTTTTGCGGTCAGTCTTCGTTCAAAGACCCCGATTACTCAAAGCTCTAAAATTAAATGTATTACATGCTGATATGTCACCAGGCGGCTACCATACCTTCGCACTTCCTCTGTTTGCACAACTACCCCTCGGATTAAAGCGCAAATAACGCTGTCTATTTACCCAGTATATTCAACCGGCTGGAATGTTCGTATCGGTGCTGACATAGGAAATACCCGAGGGGTTAATAACATTCCAGAGTTACTTAATTTAAGCCTTAATCAGCGTGACTGTGAACTTTCAGGCGGTAATCTATCCATCCAGGCGGTATCTAGGGAAATTCCAAAGGTGATGGATTTATTAAATTGATATTTTTTATCGCGATCTTATCACCAGACTAAGTGGCGTCCCATTCTGTCTGTTGACCTCGTCGGTTGTTTTAGCCCAGCTATTAGCAACAGTACTGCGATACATTTCGGATAATTATAGTGTATGCAAAAATACCAAACAAATTGTGTGTCAGTTCGGCGTCATCACGTGAGCTGTGAACCCACATGATTGTGTCACTTGATCATTCTGCCTTGCGCATGCGCAACCGGTTCACACCTGTTTACTTCTGCCAGCCGGCGTCTGGCACGCAAAAAGTATGAGAGTAAACATACTAATGATCAAATTATTAATTACTCCTTTTTTAAGTTTATTTTTGTTTGTTTTTATTATTTTTGGGTATTTCAAACAAAGAGTGGTTAAATAATTTGAATGTTGTGGTGAGTTTCGTGCCTTAAGTTTTCTAATTAGATCGGGAACAAGCGAGTATCAGAACCTTTGTTGAACATAAATGGGTTCAGAACCATGCTAACGATTGATATCACTGTGGTGAGTTGGTGAAGTAAAATCCATGTAAAATAAGAAGGATTTTACGCAGCTAATATCCTAAAAAACTGATCACACATGAAAATCCCTAAATTTAAACAATTTAAAAATAAAAGAAAAATTATTTTCATTATTTTTTAAATGTAAAATATTTAAGAACAATAGAAAGGTTTAAAAAAGTGAATTTTTTGTAATCCATTAAAAACAGAAAAAGTAAAAACCCAACCTTTTCATATATAAAACATGTTTAAGTTTTATTTTCCATCTCCCGATAAGCAACACAAATTAGTTGATTGCATCCCATATAAAAATAATTATAGCTTCCGTAGCTTTATTGCCAAGCTAATGTAAAGACCATGCAAAATTCCAGTTTGAACCAAGTCGAACTGACAATTACAGCAAAATATCGCCTTTGCATCGAAAACACATTTGTTGTTTTGCTTAAAACAAAAAAGGCATTTAGCACATGTTTAATGAAGAACGTAAATAGTAATCTGACGTATGTATAAGCTGCCAAGATGATTAGTGAGCCACTCGAGATAAGGAATCACCGTGATAAACAATGCAACCGGTAACTCCAAATAAATCATGAGTACACATAAATGTACTTGAGATAAATGTTAGAGCTAAGAACCCATGGGGAATGCCCATCAAAGTGACCTGAAAACAATAATAATAAATGTGTGTGGCTTTAGAATTTAACATCATTTATATGATTTTGAAACAATAACTCAATCAGGCATTGTTCCATTTCCTCATTCATGCTTTTCAACCCAATTATTTCCATTCAATTTATTTAGCATTTAAAACGCAAAAACAGGCCATTTTAAATGTACTCAATTGTTGATTGATTTGCTGCCAATGCAAATACATTTGTTGGTGCTCTAAATTTTTAGTAATCCATTAATTTGAGGCCCCGTGACAAAGGCTCTTCAAAAGCGATTAAATGTAACCCCTTTAAGTGCAAACAGTGTTCTAGCTTTAAGTGCTAATATCAATAAAATAATTCGAAATTGATAAAGCTCTAATCATGCGTCACTAAGCCTGTGCAGAATGCTAATTGCAATTGATGCTCATAAATACGGCCACCCACACAGAAGTCAATATTAGCAAATGGAAAATTCATAATCAGGCATTCGATCGAATCAATTTGTGATTTACAAATGCATATTTAACCGCAAAACACAGGAAAAATTACTTCCACTAAGCACACAAACAAAGCAACTTTGGACCACGCCCACCCACACCTTAGCCGCCCCCTTTGGCAATCGCATTAAAACCCAACTTAATTGGAATTGTCCCAGAACATTTTGGACTTAGCCGCACGCATTTTAACATTGGCAGCAAAGTGCAGCAGCCACAAATTGCAAATAATGAAATGAACGAAATAATTAAATGCAAATTTTAATAAACACCGAAAAGATAATAAAACATGCACAAAAACAGCATAACTAATAAAATACTCGGTGCCAAATTTTCCATGAAATGCTCACGTTTCGGCAGCATAATTTCAATGCATAAAATTAAATTTTAATGATATGCACTAAACGTGAAATATGCATGTTTGGGTTAGAAGAAGAGTTTGTGATAGTTTTGAATACAAATGCATCAAGCAATAAATCAAAAGCAAATGCATTAAAGCTGTTCTGCACTTTATGTGTTTTATTAAAAACATATATAACCAATAGAAAGCAATCAGTGCTACAGAAAGAGAGAAAATGCTTGTGAATAAATAGAAAATAAATTGTGTGAATCGACTAATTGAGGGAAATGGAAACTGGTTAGAGGAAACATTATTGTCTATAACTTAGCTAGTGATTAGTATAAAAACTAAAAGGGAAATCGTAATTACTTATGGTATAAATAAATTTTAAATAAGTACGTAGGATTTCATTAGAATGTGTAATTTTTAATTAAAATACATCAAGAAACAAGTAATTATTGAAAAACGAAGAAAAGGGATTGGTTGGGAAAATTAAAAAATATGTATAAAAACACTAAGTAAATTAATTGTAACTAAAGAAGTGGTTAGTTTGTCACTGTCATAATAAATTTACTTTTTATTTACTTATAAAGAGTTAAAAGAAAATAAAAAATTATGAGCTAGCAATAGTATTAAGCAAGTTCTCAAAAATGTATATTTATGTAAAATAAATGATTAGAAAGCTGAAATAAATCAAAGCTAAAACACAGAACAAGTAATCAAAGGTTATAAATGCTATAATTTCCTAATGGCATTATAAATAAAATTTTAAAATAAGCAATAGCGACAACCGCATGGTAAATCAAAACAAAACGACACAAACAAAAAAATCAAAGAAAACAAGAAAGAACGCTATAGTCGGGTTTCCCGACTATAGGATTTGCGATACTCATTGCCCTCTTTAAAAACAGCTAGCTAGCCCTCTTCAAAAATGTGAGCTACTTCGAGTGCAATCAATTTTTAGCGAATTTTCAAAACAAAATTCAGCCTACTTTCGGGCGCAAAAAATTTTCAACGCACTTGTAACACAATTTGTCTTTATACATTTACATATATTACCCAAGGCATCAAACTAGCGCCACCTATTGCCAGGTTGCCACGTACTGAGACTAGATTTAAGGCATACCAAAATGTTCTATAACTTCTTTATTATTTATTAGAGCATAAAATGGTTCGGAATGTAGTTAGACACTGCACATATCATTATATTTCTTTTAAAACCGTAACGATTGCATACAAAATGAGAGCGCCACAGATTTTCGCGGTTTGTGGGCGTTAAAAGGGGCGTGGCCAGGTTTTGAAACAAACTTGATCTGCGCCTTGCTTATAGAAGTCTGTGTGCAAAATTTGGTGGCCCTAGCTCTAATAGTTCCCGAGATCTCGATGCTGTGACGGACGGACGGACGGACGGACGGACGGACAGACAGACATTTGATCGTTTACAGTATTTGCTTACTCTTCGAGTATCGCAAATAAAAATCTACAATCAACCAAAGTCAATTGCTGCAATCGACTCGGAATGATTTCTGATTTGCTAGCTTTTTGTTTTTGTGTGTCTGCACAAAGAAAAAATTATAGTAATTGCCTTTTAGGGCATAATTGGATTGCTAATGTAATCAAAACACAAAGTATTATTTTTAAAAAGTTAAATAAACAAAAACTGTTGGGTTTTAATAATATTTTTCAAGTTTTCATCATTTTATAGCTTTATTTTTGATTTGTAAACTTTGTTTTTGGTATGTCGCAGATAGGAACCATATTGATGTAAATAGATACCAAGATCATTAAAAATGTTGATGGAATTTTGTCTGTGTTTTCAGTTAAAAATGTATCAACGGGTCAACAATTTTGTTGATATTTTTTCTGTGTGTGATTTTTGTCTCCGGGGACCTCCGATCGCGATGTCTCAGTTGATTTGATTTTTTTGCGGCGTCTTCACGTCAGAAGCAGTTCAATCTCAATCCGTATCTGTGTCTCAATCTCAGCATCAGCATCGGGCTATATTCCGTCAGTCAGTCAGTCAGCTAGTCAGTCCGTCAGTTATTCATTCATTCATTCGGTTTGTTTGCGCTTTTTGCGTCTAGATAGACGTCGCAGTCGGTGCCTTTGGACCGAAGTTTCGCGGTCTCAGTCGCAGTCGACGTCGCGTCGTCTCCGCTGGCGGCAGTTGACTTCTCGCTGTTAACGTGGCTATAATTGCAAGACGCAAGAAAACAGTTTTAATTGTTGTAAACAAGCGCGCGAGTTCGGTTCATTTGGCAAAACAAAAACAAACGACCACAAGTTCTCCGCGAGTTGTTCATTCATTACTTAAAATATTGTTGATAAAGGTCGTGAAAATACAATTGATTACTTAACAACGATTGGCGCCAAATATTCAAACGTGTAAATAAATCAACTAGTAAAAAGGCTATAAAAAATCAAAGTATAACAAATGTTAAATAGTGGAAATTAACTACCTACAATAACTGAAAATAAACAGATAATGATTTATGACCGTTGCTTTTAATAAATAAGGTAAATTCCTATAAAAAATCAAAGTATAACAAATGTTAAATGGTTGAAATTAACTACCTACAATTACTAAAAATAAACAGATAATGATTTATGACCGTTGCCTTTAACAAGTAAGGTAAATTAAAAAAAAAAAGGAAGTCGCTTCCTACTTTTACAAATTGCATGTTTGCTGATTTGCTGAGTCTTAAATGAAAGAGTGATTGTGAAAATATATATTTGCAAATTTATGCTAAGAAAGTGGGAAATAAATTACTTAAACCACCTGGTTGTTTTTTATTTTTAAATTATAATAAAAATTATTACATTAAAAAATAAAATACATAAGGAATTAATACAAATAAATCAACAATCTAACAAAAGATTAATTAAACTAGTCTTGTCATTTAAATTAAGTTATTATAAGGCATTTATTTCTTCCTTCACCATATTTTCAATGAATTTTTGCTTCCACAAAGCAATTTGTTTGTTGAGACATTAAGTTAATTTGTCAAGCACGTGCCTTAAGTTCCAATAAATGTTCATACATAGTATCAACGTTATCAGTTACCAGTCTGATCTGGTGCTAAAAACCAGCTTCCAATTATTTTGTATTCAAAGGCGTTGAGAACGTTAAATTTTCCGCTTGATTTATTCATAAATTGCATACACTTTGCGTCTGGTCTACTTAAAATTTATATATATGTAGGTACTTGTAAATGACCAGATATCTGTACTGAAATTCAATAGGGCTCTCCCAGCTTTAATTAATGTTTATAGATGCTGACAACAACCGGCCTAATTGACTGTTATTGAAGCTGTTCTAAAAATAGACCAGTCGTCTGCCATTAAATAAGATGGGTGTGTGGTTTAAGACTCGGAAAAGTATCTGATTAAAGGGTTAGGTTACGCCTACCTGGCTGTGAGTCGATCACAAGTAACTGCAGCAAAATAATTGTAAAATTGTAACTAGGTGTAGGTACACTGTACATAGATAATTTTTAATGCATTTCAGAAAAAAACTTTGTAAATCACTCAGAAAAAGAATTTGTTAGGCAAAAACTTTGACAAACACTTAATAATTTGTTTTACGATTCTATAACCCTATCAGTTTAAATGCTGTGCATCATAAGAAACATAATTTAGCTTTGAAATTTTTTCACCCCATTTTTTTGTTGGAAAAACTCACTTTGAAATTTACTCAACGTAATTTAAGAGTCAAAAGATCACACGTGTGCTGCCTTGGATTCTGCTATATGCATTTCACGTGTAATCGGGAATTAGCAGGGCAAATATGAAAAGATTTTACAGCCTCGAAAGTGGCAGAGATTAAGCGAAACGGAGCAAAGCTCCATAAGGCATGACAAATGTTTTCCCTCATTTCCAGTTGGCAAATCAATAAACTGAACTCACACACAGATATAGACAGCCGAAGGAGATGTGTGCATATGTTTATTGCAAAGATAAATTCCCCGTCAGCAAATCAGCAAAAAGCAGAAATTAAAAAAAAAGGAGAGCCTTAATACCAACGATCAATATTTGTACTACAAATCAGCAACGAGAGCGGCCTGTATCTGCGAGATACAGATACTACACTTTTCTACTAAAAAACCGTACGAGATGCGTGAGGCGAATTAACACCGATGCGTTAACACAATTAGTTGAAAAGTGAAAAACGACATAAAGTAGGGGACAGGAGATTAAATAAAATAAAATCTATATGCCTGGCGGGAGTGCCCGACAAAAAGCAGCCCAGCAAATTTGCAACTTTACACTCGTCGGCCGTTTTCAGTCGCGCAATGAAGCTCCAGCATCGCGGCTGATTCGAAGAAAAAATTAAATAAACAAAAGCTAAAACTATTCAAGTGACTAACAAAAAACCCAAAGAAATCAAAGGTTCTAAGCAATGGCTGATTTACTGAAGGCACTCAATATCACGGGCAACCTGCTGGCAGGCCTCGAAGATAGTGGAAATCTCACAGTTGCAACTGCAACATCCACGACCACAACCGCAACATTGGGTGAAGGTCTCAATGGCACGGCCACAACGACCTTGGATGCCAATAGTGCCGCCAGCAGTGGCGAAAAACTCGATCTGGGCGGCTTCGATCTGCCGGGGAACTACTCCATACTCATTAACAAACTGGAGCAGCTGGCCTTGGGCTTGGACTCGGCTCTGGGTAACTTCACCATCGATCGCCAGGAGGTCGAGATCAACCTGAGTGGCGGTGCCTCTGCCAACGATGTGGCAGATGTGGCCGACGACCTCTTCGATGTGCTGCCAGCAGCCAGGGCTCCTCCCCCACATATTGCCCACGGATCGAGGATATATACGGGGGACGATGGCCAGGACTTTACCAGGACTTTCAGCGATATCTGGATCGGAGTCATCCTTACGCTGCTCATCGTCTTTGTGATATTCTTCATTTGTGCGTGCTTTGTCTACCACAAGTTCCAGCAGTGGAAGAATTCATGTAAGTTTGGCCAAAAAGGCGGATACTTAATGTGGGATTTCATTCGAATTTAATGACCTCAGATAGATTTGGAGTTTTTTTTTTTGCAACTACTTAACAATCAATTTATCAAGCTTAAAAAACAAACCAGTTTGTTAGATAAAATTTTGTGTGCATGTTTAATTAATTTGTTAGTTTTTTAAGTAAATAATTTGAAGGTAAAAAGGGAAGAACTTTAAAATAGTATAGTGAGAACTTTATAGATACTTAACAGTGTGGTTTATTTATTTATTTATCAAAATAATCCATTCGTTGATCCACAAGCTAAAATTTTCCCTGCTATTTAAATTAAAAAATCCAAAAACATGTTGACCAACCCTTTAAATTAGTGTTAATATATTAAACACTAGCCAATAAAATTTTGCTGAACACAGTTTACACTTAATCTGTGCCTATATTGCCTATATTTACATACCTGACAAACCAAACATAAACAATTACTCACATAGCCCGATTGTGCTATTGGAAATTCAAATTCGCGGTTGTCCATAAATCAAAATTGCAGAATCATTGATGCTGAATAAAACGTCAGTGGAAACCCGTTTAGACTTGGACTTTGGCGCGAAGAGCGGCTAGAGCAGGGTAAATAAAAAACAAAAATAGAAACCGATAAAAACAAATAAACAAAAGTTCCAAAAGCAAAGTCTGCGGCAGGAAAGAACTTTTCCAAAACAAACGCAAAAGCATTAAACAAAAACAAGAAAAAAAAACAATAAAGTCGGGCCCAGCGGAGAATGATTCACCTCCGAAAAGGGGGAATCGAAATTTCAGCTCGTATTTATTTAGCACATACCGCAGTCGTATCTTGTGACTTGGAAACAGTTAACTGCGAATAGCAAAAGACAATTCACAGCTTTGGTCGACTAATAAACAATACACGAGTGTATTCTATGAGCTGTCTGTTTTCACCAACAAATTGCCAAATAATAATTAGAAGCCACAGAACGGAAGCTGGGACACTAAGAAAAAACAATGAAAGGTGTCATAAAGTCTTTTAATTGCTTATATTTTTAAAAACTTAAACCTAGGAGTAACACATTAAAAATTACACAAAAAAAATAAAATACGAATCATATTTATCTGAGCGTAAAATAAAAGGAAATGTTTTAACCAATACGTTTTCTAGGAATTTTTAACTACCTACCCAAAAATTATTTAAAGATACAATGTTATTTCATTTCATTTATTTATATCCTAACGCTAAAAGAAAAGAATAATATTTTTTGCGTTTTTATGAACTTATAAATTTTAATAAAAACGACAACTTTTTTTTTTAGTAATTATAAGATTTATTTAAAACTTTTTGGAAGTAAATAAATAATTTTTTAAATTATCACCAATAAAGACAGACTTGATTATTTTAAGCAAATGTAAGCCCTTTTCTATGTGCATCAACCGAATCCTAATCACATTTTGTCCGGTTTCGGCTCCCCTATAAATTATAAGACAATTAGCCCAATAAATTTCCAACTACATTGATTAAACAGGGGGTGGCAACCAGCTCCCAGACAATGCGTTTTGGCCCTTATCTTTCGAGAGCCCCCTGCTAGAGCTCCTTGTGCCATTGCCATTGCCTTTGCCTTTGCCGTTGGCCGCCTTCAAAAACAAACATAACGTTTCCAGTTAATTAAAGTTGCAGTCAAGTGGCCCATTTCGAGTGAGATTCTCAAGCACTTGCTGTTGTTTACATTTGCTAAAATCTCTAGGCCCCAATACGCCGAGCTCTGTGTCTCTTTATTACACTGCAAATTTGTGTTAATTAATTAAAATTCGCCTGTCCTGCATTGGCCAACACAACTGAATGTTGGCTGTCAATTGTTTGCTTATGGTCAAAATGGCTTCTAGATAATTTCTTTCCCTCGTTTGGCTTCAATTAAGCCCAGTCAACTGGCCCGATAAGGGGCGAATGTAAGTCAAGTGCAGGCAGTCAAAGACCTCGAGCACTAATGGGTTCAAGCAAACATTCGGCCTTAGGAAAATAAATATCATATGTAAGTGACTTACTTGTCCACTGATAACGCCTTCCGCAATACTATTTCTGTAGCCATAGGGGATGGAATGAAGTGGTAGTAATAACTAAGGAATTGGGAAAATTTAAATGACAAAACATCCTTATATGACATCACTTAAAATAAAATAAATTGTGGCTAGTAAAATCTGTGACCCTTTAAAGTTAATACTTTTTCATACTCAAAGAATCGTTTTTTATAATTTTTTAAGTTACATAACAAATTATCAAAATATATTTTATTATTTAGGTTAAAAATATAAAGTATAAGTTTGTACAACTTTTAAAGTTGAAAAAAGTATTTGTAACATTATTAGCAATCTTAAATACATATAACAAAATAAAGATTCGCTTAATAAACGATATATGTAACTTAAAAAAACCTTATAAAAATATATTTTTAGAATATAAAAGCAGCTTAGTACTTGTCCAATGCTGGTGGTATTTCTCTTCATCTTTGCTTGGTAATTTTTATCATATTTCTCAAACGATATCTTCACATGTTTACTTTGATAAAAAAATGTTAAAAACCACCAAAAGTTTTCTACTTGGCAGCCAAGCAAAGTCAACAGCTAAACGCTAAATACTTTTGTCCAAACCACACCCAAAGTCTATTGACAATACTTATACCAAGCATTTCTTTTACTTATCCAAAGCCTAGACACGTTTTTAGGCGCGCTGCTCAAACAGTGCATTGGAATTTATTTATATTTATTTAAAGCGATTTAAGCATAAAATCGAATAAATAACTTGCTTTGGTTGCATTTTTTGTTCTGAAGAAGTAAAGAAAGTCTTTATCAAACCGCGAAACGTCACTCATGTGAGACCCAGACAACAGTGCGTATGAGTGACGGGTCGTGACATGGTGTTCTTTTTGGTTCACGGCTGTTTAATTTCCTTTTAATGAGTTGTTTATCTTTGTGTTGTTGGTGCTGCTGCCGCCGTCATTGTTGCGGCTATCGCATTGTTATTATTTTAACTGATTTGCCTCCCAATTTGCTGTTGCTGTGCTGGCCTGCACCACTTATTGTTTCAAGCTGTCACCCTTGACTGGTTTGCTCGGTTAAAGGATTTAATTAGTAAATATATGTTTAATGTTTGTTTACGACCAAGACCTTTAGGCCACAAATTAAATTCTGTTGCTTCAGTGGATTTGTGTTGATGGGCAGGTTAAGATATGTATACATATACGTGGATATAACCATTTAGTGAGTTCGCAGAACCCTTATATCCAGAAAGGGGGACTCTTTTTTTTTTGCTGGATTACTGTTATCATTATTATACTTTTTATATCAACTACAAGATGAAAATACTTGTAATCTAGTTGTGGGTGATACCAATTAACTGAATAGCCAAAGTGCCCAATAAAGATACGGTTTTTAAAAGGCTGTAAAAATGTAGACACCTCACAATAAACCTTTAAAAAGAGACATAAAATATTTATAAATAAAAACCATTATTATATTTTAGTCTTAATCAATTTCCAACTCGCGCAAAGTTTTCAGATAAATTTAAAGAAGCAGTAGAAGCTCCTTTAAACTGTGACAAAGATTAATTAAATAAATTTAAACTCCTTTTACCCTTTCAATCAACTTGACAACGCCGCAAATAAAACTTAGTGATTCGTTAATTAAATTAGTCCGTTCGAAATTGATTGAATTTGCAAATGTAATTAACATTCGCGGCGCTTTATCGGGTTTATTAAAGTGCAAATTGCAATGGCAATGGATGCATCATCACCATCAGATCAGGGCCAACGGCCACCGGGGCCATCTTCAAATTCAATCCGACTTTCACCGTCATTCCCCTAAGCCCGCCGATGGATTTGTATTAAGCTGCTTTATATAATGCAGGAGGGCAAAACTCTGACGTCAATGCAGAACGGTTTTTCACGGCAGACAACAAAGCCGTAAGCTGCTTACGGACGTACATAATATATATGCACGCTTAGGATCAAGACTTTAAATGTGTATATATGCAAATGCTATTTGTTGTTTTCGATATGTGGCTAAAATTGAATCGAAGCGCGAAATTCGCATAAATATGCTAACTGAGCAGCACCAAAAAGGTTGCGCAAATTAGCAGCAGTAACTAAAATGGCATTTCGCATTTGTATTAGTAATGAGTGTTAAAACCCAAGCACTAATCGAAATTAGCTGCACATTAGAGGACTATAAAGTACTGTGGAAAAATGACAAAACTTAATTTGTTGTTTTAATAAAATATAACCAATTTTATAACACACTTTGTAAAACCAAAAAACTGTAGAAAAACAAACCTTCTTAAATGATTAAGGTTAGATATTACAGTCTTATGGCAACCACATTAAAAATAGTTATAAAAACTACTGTATTCATTTTGTTACATTAAATCGATAGTATGTAAATAAAACTCAAATCAAGGATGAAAAAGCGTTAAATTTTGTTTGGATACTGTATATAAATCTCTGCAAATTTAATTCGATTTTTCCAGTATCGCAAACAGATTTTTCCGTCAATCAATCAGCCACTGAACAAACACGCATACCCCAATTACCCTTTAATTGCCTTAAATGAATGGCCGCAGAAAACAAAATCCCCAATCCGATGGCCTATTCCCGGCTCCATTCTATCGACCGCAGGAGCCGAACCAATCGACATGATGCTTCAGTTTATAAGCCACAAAACGTGTTGGATTTGTTTTAATGGCGCTAATTGCTTAATTGAAACTGTTTTTGCATTGGCAAGCAGTAGTGGGCTAGCTGTAAGGCTATGGACATGTGTTCGGCCCTATTATACCCCCATCCCCACTCTCTGTAGGCGGCATAGCGAAATGTCAATTAGTATTTGGTTGCTAAAAGCCAAAAAGGCAGCGGCAGCAGTAACACCATCAAAGGCAATAACAACAGCAACAACAAGTACCAAAATTAGCTTGAACCCTCACACATGTCATGCTGTCGTATACGTAATATACACTTTGATTAGCGTTACGTATACGCCATGCAGAGCTTTCAATTCAGCGATATTCGGCTGGGGAATCGAATGGATTGCGAATATTTTAATTGCAAATTTGCTCTGAGTAGCCATCTCTGTCTTCCATTTGGACTGCATCATAATTGGGCAGCATATTTCAATAATTGAAGCGCGCTATATTTTTAATTAGTTAAATGCGCGTTTAATTAGCTTTATAAATTATGCACATTCAGCGGTTTGTAGCAGGATCTACCCATCTCTCTCCCTCTTTACATCTCCATCTCTCTCTCTCTCTCTCTTTTTTTGAGGGCCTGCGGGAGCTGACTTTGAGCTTTTTTACAATTATGAATATTTGTTTGTTCGACAGAGCGACAGGCCACATTGTAGTTTCCCCGCTGCCCTGATTTATTTATGCATTTGGCTATATTTTTTTCGCCTTAATTTACATTTTTTACGTTTTCGACTTTGTTTGTTTGTTTATGTGCCATTTCACTGTCGACGGGAAATGAACTCATATGCATTTTTTTATTTATTAACGATTGCATGATTTATGGATAAATAATTTTTAATGCATTTCATGTGGATGAGGGCTGTCAGCAGGACTTATGAATAAAAATTGCCGCTAACGTTGGCAATAACCGTAGTTATGTATAAATCAATTGAGCTGATCCAAGAAAATTCGCATTCCTGGGTCGTAAAATATTTAACCAGTCAATTATACTACGTGTATAAGAATTAACTTACTGTTAATTCGATTTTGTGGCTTTTGACTTTTTAATCACATTTAATTAAAGTGCAGTTTGTGCAGCATTTATTTTGAATTTAAATGCACAACAAAAAGTATTAAACCAATTTAATAAATTTAAACAATGGAGTTTGGAACATTGTACAATGAACAAACACATTTGTCAAGAGATCTAATAGAAATAAAATACAAGTCAAATACCACATTTAAAACAAAAACATTAACAAGACAAAATAAACTTAAAATGTGTATCATTAATACGCACCGTAGGCTATTACAATTGAATTTCCTATTAAATTGTTATAAACAGGACAAATTAAACTTATTTTATAAACATATTCAACTCAACCACAAATAAAAACCGAAGCGTTTCCATTTTGTACACTTTAATCCACTTTGCACATTTATCATGCATACGCACCGTTGGCGATTTGAAATCTTTAAAAGCCGCGCGCTCGTTTGAGTGTTGAAAAACTTTTCAGTTCTCTCTCTCACCTTACGCACACAAACATAAGCGTCGATGGCAAAGCGGCTCACACACAAAGCAATGAGAGCTGCGCAAACAAATCAACAAAGCCAAGCAACACAAACAATGGCGCTCTCCGAGAGTGCAAAACTTAGAACATTGAGCGGGAGACAAAAGGAACGGGAGAGCATCAACAACAACAAAACACGTTCAGTTGCAAGTTAACGACCGCAAAAAGAATGCAGAAGAGCAGAAGAAACGCAGCGGCAGCAGAGAGACTTAACAAACAAAAACACAAGCCAGCCGGCCAGAGAGAGACAGGGAGAAAGATGGAGAGTGAAAAGAGAGTCCACACAGGGAAAAAACATGCACTAAGTTCTAAGCAAATTTTTATAAAATAAAGCGTTTTAATAATTAAAGTTGTATATAAGCTTATTGATTTTTTAAAATTTTGATAATTATGAACCTGACTTAAATCGTATTTTGTAACACCATCAGACTTATTGTTTCTTAAAACCATTGAACCTTAGATTATAACATTTTAATATTACTTTTTTTAAATTAATAATCAACACAGTAAGATTTTATAAATGTTACTCTAGACATTTTTCTCTCTGCAGAACCAGAACAGACTCCATGGTATAGCGTAATTGTATTAGTGGCAAAAGCCGCTGCCTCTGCCGGCGTCAACGCAGCGTGTGGCTTTTATGGGTAGTTTTAAAATTAACCACAGCGAAAAGAAACAGCAGAAACAACAGAGAAGAAGTCAAAGTCTGAGAATGAAGCGAAATTCAATTAAAAGCCAGCAACATAAAAGTGTAAAAATGCTGACGAGACAAGCTAAAAACAAAGCAAAGCAGGAGAGGGGGAGAGCAGGCTTGATCGTCACACAGACACACACATACACATACAATGGCTGAGTGTACAACGGGGCGTATACTCGTTTTTTTTCGACGCTTTGCTTTCCACAATCGCCAGCCCAAATAATGTGTATACGTACAGTTTTTGCTCGCTTTTTTTACGATTTCTACACCAAAAAACGGCGAGAACAAAAGTCGCCACACTTAATTTGCATATTTTCGCACACACACACACACTAACATGAACAACTTCCGTGCATATGTGTGTGTTCTGTCACGTTGACTATCTTTTTGTTTTTCTTCATTTTTTTGGCACAATCTCACAAACAAAGCACGCGGTACCACGCTTCGTATGCGTAATATTGCATTGAAAGCGCATGCAGCTAGCAAAATGCTCTTTTTTCTGCTTATATTTGGCTACTGTTTTTGCTGATTTTAGCATTTTTGTTTGTCTGCGCTTTTGTTTGAAAGCCTGAGCAAAATAAATTGTCATTGCAGCGCCCAGATGATAAGCATATGGCCAAAATATGGGAAGAGACTGCGAGTCCAAAGAAATTGGTTTTTGTTTAGACAAGAATGCCAAGCGAAATAAAAATGTCACTCATGCTGGGAATACAAAAATTTGTTATCAGTTGCACATTTCCTTTTACCTTTTTTCTTTAATTTTTCCTTCTTTTTTAAAAGTTATATTTAAATAAAAGTACCCAATGAATTATTAAACTAAAAATTTCCACTAAAATTAAAAAAATAAAATCTATATGTTTTAAAATATTCACGAATCGTATCCACATTGAACAATTTAACAAAAATCAAGTCAAAAGCAATTACAATTTGAAAAGATAAATTGATAATTGAAAGAAATAAATAAAAATAAATTGAAGAAGAAATAGAAAACCCAAAAACTATATATTTCCGATCCCTACACTCTGCTCGTGTCCCTCAAAGTTCAACGATCGCTTAGGGGACCGCTACCTTCCACCTGGATCTAGGCATAAATCACTCTCGACCGCTCTCTCTCTCTCTCTGCCCCATTTGTCCTTCTTTATTTATCTCGCTCACATATCAACCCCTTGGCACTATGAAATGAACGGAGTACAACCCCATTACAAATGACAAACTGCCGCCCGACATTTACTCTCCGGTTGCTAGGCCTCTCCGTGGTCCTTTCGTCCACCCCAATCCTCTCGAGCAATAGTTGGAAGTGCTGAAAAATTGACAAGGGCTGCAGCAGCTGCCTTTTGTTGTCCTGGGCCATAAACATAAAACATAAAACTGCCATGCACGCACACCCCCATTCAGGTAATTGCAAATTCGGGGGTTGAAGCACAAGGCGCAACAATTTCGCAAGTGACATCAAATTAACATCCATAAAGTGAAATTATAAAGTAGCGTATATTCATAGGACTCTCTTAGATGCTACAGAATGAGAGAAGCTGCCACAAATTCAATTTACAAAAAATTTGTTAAATGCTGTTAAAATAGGAAATAAACGTCGCTGACTTTATCTTACGCTTACGATTCGAGAAATTAAGTAAATTGTATACAAAATAAATATAGTAAGCAGTGTGCTGAGATAGTGCAGAATTTTATCCAAGGAAAAGTATAAAAACTTTTCCCGAGAGCAATTCGTTTGCTTTTACATTATATATTAAAATTATGGACATTAAATTAAGTTTGTTTTGGAATTTCGAGTATATGCTGGAGATTTCGGTTGAATTGCATACTAAATGACTTGCAATTGATTTCATGTGTGTTAGGAAATTAAATAAAATTGTGAAATATTTTCTTCAACTTTTTCGGAATATAAATGCGGGGGGAATGGGAAGGAAATGTTTGCAAATCAAATTCGAGTCGTTGTGCGCATTTGTTTATAAATATCATGTTCTGCTGATATTGAAGCTCGATAAGATTGATTTGACCGAGTGTTTGTTTACGAATTATTCATATAAAAACAATGATTGAGACTTCAATTCAGTTTAAAAGAAATTTGAGTGGCAGCAATTGAGTTTCAAGACATTTCAGTTGTTTACAGGTTACAAACATTTCCATTAAAGTCTTAGCTTACATTCTAGTTTATTGGTATTTTACATAGTTTAACTTATTTTGTTCACAAAAGTTGCTCTGTCTATAGAAAAATATATATATTTATGGTATAAAACTCTTTGCAGTCTCTTGCTTGATTTTTTCATATCAAATATCATTATTTCTTTTAAAAAGTAGTCTTTTCTTGTTCTTGTTGGTTATATGTCCTTCACAACATTAAATATTTCCTGGGTGTCCGTCTCCGTAGAACCTCAAAATTATTTCGTTCCCATCGTTATGGTTACTCTATAAATAGTATATATAGAAAATACTTGATCCCTGCTGCAAGATTGCATTGAAAACCAAAAAAATAAAATTGCGAGGTGTACGCTACGCTAGGGAAATGTCTCCATCATTTCCAAGTACAGTGGCATCTTAAAAAGTAATGAGTAAGAAGTGTTGCTGATCCTGAACTTAAGTCTTTAGATTTCCGCCTGCTGACCCACAACAGTGAAGTAGCTGGTGATCTTGCGATTCGCCTTGACCTTGCCGTTTCCATCGGAGGTTGTAGAGCTGGACAAGGCGTTCTCCTTCTCGGGGGTGACCTCCTCGTCGATTTCGGGGTTGGGGGCCGGTTCCATGTGCATGGACACCGTGACTTGAACTTGGGCACGGCCTGCACCGGCATCTGCTGGCAATTCCACGGCAGCTCCATCGCGTTTAGCCAGGGAGGACTCTTCTTGTAT
The DNA here is from genome assembly GCA_018150695.1 of Drosophila oshimai. NCBI lineage: Eukaryota > Metazoa > Arthropoda > Insecta > Diptera > Drosophilidae > Drosophila > Drosophila oshimai. Next base: position 181,639 of record JAECWM010000036.1, on the reverse strand, counting down.
TTCTGGCAGAGCACTCAGGCTGCGTTTCAGGTCGTTTAGTAGTTTCTCCTGCGCTGCAATCTTCTGCTGCAGCTTCTCGCGACGTGGACGTCTTGGCGCTGCTTTGGCTTTGGGTTCTTTTTCCTGCTCGGGTTCCGGTTCTGGCTGTTTCTTTTCGGCTTTGACGGGCACAGAGGCCTTCTCCTTCTTGCCATGCTCACGCTCCCGGTGGCGCAACAGATTGACACGGGAGGAGTAGCCGCGACGGCAGTCGTCACAGTTGTAGGGTTTCTCACCTGTGTGCTTGCGCATGTGCACCCGCATGTCAATCTTTCGGGCGAAACGCTTGTCGCACAGTTCGCACTGAATGGGTTTGTCCCCAAGATGAGTGCGTCGATGGACCACCAGATTTTGGCGTGCGCGGAACGCCTTGCTGCATATGTCACAGCTGTACGGCTTCTCGCCCGTGTGAATCCGGACGTGGATGGACAGATCTGAGCTGCGAACGAATCCCTTGTTACACTTGTCGCACTTGTAGCGCCGATCATTCTTGTGATGACGCATGTGCAGCGATAGATCCTGCTTGGTGGCCAGTGGCATAGAACATATCTCACATTTGTAGGCCTTTTCGGTGCGATGACGCAGTTGGTGCTCCACCAGTCGCATCTTCAGGCGGAAAGCCCTGCCACACTGTCCGCACACGTATGGTTTCTCGCCGGTGTGCAGACGCATGTGGTCCTGCATTCTCGAGAAACGAGTGAAGGTTTTGCCACAGAAATTACATGTGTGTTTGCCGCTATTTCCGTTGTGCAGCGACTCCTCGGATGACTCACGCTTGATCGAGGTGAGACTGTCGTCCGTTGAGCTGTTGAGCGGTGAAACAGTGGCCGAGGAGTCATCATCCACCTCAGCCTCCTCCTCCTCGTCCTCCTCTTCATCTTTAATTTCCACCACGTAGTCCACTTGGTGGCGGGTCTTGCGCATGCGTCGCTCTGAGGGCTCTGACTCCTCTTTGATTTCTTTGTCTTCCAGTGGAGTGGGTGTGGGTGACTTGCGCTCTTTGCGTCCGCGCTTGCGTTTGGGTGGATTGAGAGGTTCCTAAAATAAAAGTGGGTTTAGTAGGATTATGTTATGTTAGTTTGATTTTATACTTACTTCTACCGGATTCGGTTGTTCCTTCTCCAACTTATTTCTCTTTTCCTGAGGCTTGATCTCCGCTGGTTTTAATTTTTCAGCTTTTTGTGGCTGGGGCTGATCTTGTTCTGACTTTTCCAGCTCCTTGTGGACCTCTTTGTCTGCTTTCTTGAGCGGCTGTGGCTTATTTTCATCTTTTTTACCTCCCGGATTCTCTTTAGGTTTTTCAAGCTCTAGCTCATCGCATATCTGCAATTGTTGTGGGTTGTCTTCGGTTACCTCCAACTGATGTGACTCATTTGCAGCTGCCTCGGTGGGTTCCTCCATGGGCTGCTTTTCCTTTACAATTTTCTCCAGCGGCTTTTGTTCCACTACGGATTCCTTTAATGGCTGCTTCTCGTCCTCCAACGGAGGCTGCTGCTGCACCACAGATTTCTCCAGCGGCTGCTGCTTCTTCTCAGCATTCTGCTCGTTCTGGGTCTCCTTTACAGCCTTATCAGGCTTTTGCTCTTTGTTTTCAGAATTATTCGGCTTGTGTTGGTTATCCACAACATTTTCCGGCCTATCCGGTTCCTGCTGCTCGTTTACAGCCTTCTCCTGCTGCTGCTCCGCCTTTTTCTCAGATTTTGAAGGCTCCAAAAGCTCCGGTTCAGCGTTTACCAGCTGCTGTTCCTCCATCTTTTCTAATTTGTTTTTCTTCGCAGGCTTTTGCTTTTTGTCCTTGCTTTTCTCAGGTTTCTCCTGCTTGTTTTTCTCTGGTTTCTCTCGCTTCCGGCCCCTTTTAGTGGCCATGGGCAGCTTGATGATCATCTTACTGACCTTGGGACTGCTAGTTTTCTTCACCCTCTCAGCTGCCATCTCTGCCACCATGGCGCTTATCAAAGCGAGATCCTCCTTGTCATTGGAGCCGGTAGTCGGTGGTGATTCCTTGGCATCCTGCTCGGGTGGTGGCGTTTCTGGAGCTGGAATGGGAAGCTGCAGCTGCTGATTGGCCTTAACCAAGCCCAGAGCCGCAGGAATGGTGACCATGGCCTGTGGTGGGAGATCGGTGGGTTCCTCCTTGGGCACCAGCAGCTTAAAATAACCATGCTGCTGGCTGAGATGCTCCTGAAAGTGTTTCTCGTCTACAAACTGAGAGTTGCAGGCGAGGCACAGCTGCAGCAGGGATTCTCCCTGAACAAGCAACTGGGCACAGGGCTTCAGGTGGCTCACATCCAAATTTCCCATATCCAGGGGTGGAGTTTCCGGGGTTTCCGATAGCGCACCCTTGGCCTTTCCACGCTTCCTCTTCGGTTTCTGGCTGTCTTCCACCGAATGCTCCTTTTGGAAGTGCCTGGATAGGATCAGGCTGTCTATGTAGTGATGGCTGCAGTTGGAGCAGCTGTAGATGAAGCGGCGCGACTTCTCATCCGCTAAGACCTGAGCGGCCACCAAAGAGGCGACGCCTGCGCTGGAAGCGATGGACGCCGCACTGGAACCCTGCGAGCTAGTGGAAGTCCTGCGCACAGAGCCCTTGGGCCTTCCGCGGGCCTTGCGTTTGTTTGTTTTTCCAGGGTTTGACAGCGCCTGCTCCTCATCCCCTTTACCGTTACTGACCTGCGCTTCTGCTTCTTGTCGCTGCGCCTCTTTTGTTGTTGTCTTGGCCGCTTCTTCTTCCACCAAGCGAATGCGCTGCGCCTCCAGCTCCGCCTCGTCCTCGCTGTCGATTTGCAGCACCACATCGTCCGGCAGATCGTCCTCCTCCTCCTCTTCCTCCTCTTCCTCCTCCTCCATGTCGGACTCCTCGGATTCCTCTTCCCCGTTCGTTTTCTTCATTGTCTGCAGCGGTAGTGCAATTTTAGTGGCTTTTAGCATTTCGCTAAATGGAACGCTTGCTTTTCTTTAAACAAATCGGAAAGAGCAGCAGCGTATAAAACACAAAAACACAACCAAATCCACCGACGCCGCTCCGCTCTATGTCGCGCTCTCTGCGCGTTCTTACCCTTGTTTTTTGTTGTATTTTTGTATTGCTTTGTTGTAATTGTATTGTTTGTGTGCGAGCGTGCAAAAACGGCTGCGTGTGTGTGAGAGACTCTCTCTCTTTCTCTCAAAAAAGAGCGTGATCGCTTCCAACACTGTTTGCGGAGAGCAGTGCTGGAAATTGTTTCCCTTGGTGTAGTGTTGCAGGTCGGGGGTGGTTTAGCGCGCTAAAATTCAAATAAATAGGATGGGATAAATTTGAAATGTTAAAATAAAAGAGCAGCTGCCGCCACTAATGCTGTTTTGATAGATATTTGACTTTTGGCTCACGAGAGGCAAACTATTTGTTATTCCGCTCACGTGCTCAATTGGCACGTTTTTGCTGTGCGTTTTTTTTGTGTTTTTCGCCCACTTTTTGCACTACTTCGTGGCTAAAATAACGGCCCGAACTTATGCTAGTACTGCTAACTTGGAGTTTTAACACCAATCATACAATTTTATTAAAAATATATCTATTAATGCATTTATTAATACTAAGGACTACTATTTATTAATTAAATTAAAAGTTAAATTAAAACAACCATTGGAAGCCCATATTTTTAAAGGACTGTGATTAAAAAATTACTTTTAAAAGAGATTACATTTCATTAGGTATTATATTTATATTTTTAAAATCTCAACCGTTTTTGACCTCAATTTCACCTTGAAACTGACGAATTAAATTACTTTTTTTTATTTACAACTTTTTATTATAAAACATTAATTTTTAATTTTCGAACAATTTTATTTAGTTTTTATTTTGACATAAATCTGGTGTTAGGTTTTAATTGGACAAATTGTAATGTTTGTATAAAGTTTTGTTAAAAATATTTAAAAACCATGAACCAAATTTATATTTTATATATAATTGATTTAATTTTTTGTTAATCCTAGCACTTTTTCTTATAGAAACTTAGCAGCGCTGATTCGCACACGCCCAGACAGTTGATGCCCATTGCGCTATGTTTTTTTGATTTTAGTGGAGCACACTTTGGCAACATTGTTTTGCCCGCATTTTCGCTACGGCGGCAACATGTGCAAAAGTCAATTTGAAAATTGCCGCAACTGCCGCACAGCCGCCCAGTAGGCAGGAAAAGTGGTACTTTGTGGTTTAAGGCTTGTTTTCCATTGCCCTCACACTCGCGTCCATAAACAACCGACCCGGAACAACCCACCGGGAAGTTGTTTATATTGTTTTTAATAACATTCAGCGCTTCGCACAGGCACGGGCACCATGTGTGCCTTGCATTTTATAAATTACACTAACTTTTTTCTTCCTTTTGCCTACGCACGCCGTTTGCATTTAATGTATTAGTTGAACTTTCACCAAGTTCAATGTACATAAATCAAAGGGCCGAGCAGCAGTTACTCAAATTAAAAGAGAGAAACTCCAATACTTCGATAAATCGTTTACATTTTAAATACAAACTGACTGGGAGTGAAAAGGTAATCATCACCATACGAAAATATTTAAAAAAATTGTGGACGTACAGCTGTGTTCAATGAAATAGTAGTGCCGCACCTCACCTTTTTAAGAACTGTTTTTGAAACACTTTCGGTCTTCCAAGTTAAACAAGCGATGCCTTTTTGGAAAGCCCGGAGTGTAAGCATTTTAAAACCTTTTTCTTGTTTTTCATGATTTACTAAAAATACCCTTCAAAATTGCTGTTCATAAAAATAGTATTGCTGGGAGCAGAGTTCTCAAAGAGAAGAAAAAACTAAACAAAATTAAAAAATAAGGACGCAATAATTAAATTCGCTCTATTTATCAGTTGTATTGACTAACATTATTTTTAGAAGTTTATTAAATTTATCTTTAAAAATGGTAAAGTAAAACACCACTCGTTGGAGAAGAAAAACCTGGAAGCAGCCTTAGAAATCAAGGAAAAACGTATAAAGAGATTGAAATTATAATTGATTGCAGTCCTACAATAATATTCAATGCTGAAAACTATCAATAGAATGAAGAGAATCGAGGTCGTGGGCGAAAATCAACTGTTTTATATGATAAAAAAAGTGTGAGGTCCCCCCCCCCCTTAAAAGCAAGATGAAGCTGTTAAAAGCGACTAAAAATTATAAAAAAATTATAGGCCTCCTTTAAAATCTGTCACCACAGATTCAGTGGTGTGAAAGATGGATGTCGACTCAGTTAACATAATCGATCAAAGCAAAAAACTTACTCTTCGACGCAATAGTCCTATAAATAAATAAATTGAAGCTTTCTTAAATCCATGTTGACTGGCCTGTCGAACGACCACAAAGCTTTAATTTTTTTTTTTTTAATTATTAAGTTGTGTTTTGTGTTTGGTGGACGACAAACATTTTTTTTAAACCCTGTGCCATTAATAAATAAAACCATTTTGCTTTCGTCCGACCACAATATCTTTTGCCACTTTTCGACAGGCCAGTCAGTCCAGTCAACACAGATTTCAGCAAGCTTCAATTTGTTTTTAAAATTTTTAGGGAAATTTAACCCATACTAAGAAATTATTTCTGAATCACAGGCTCTGCGAATTGAACCCAGTCCTGCACAGTATGTAAACCGTATACGGAAGGGAATTTCTGGGCCGCCGAAAAACGTTGGTGTCGGGGGACAACTTCTCATTTGCTCTCTTTTCTTGAAACTTTAAATTTACAGAAGTGCTTACAAAAACTAGAAAAAAAAAAAAAATACGCGCATGAAAAAATTTGTTTTTGACCAGGAAGTCGTACGTGTGAAGTGAGAACCGTGAGTTTTCAAATCAAATTGTTTTTATTATTGTTAGGGAAATTCAACCCATATTCTCAGAAACTACATCCGATTTTCATTTTATTTTAAGGGAAATTTAACCCATATTTAGTTAGTCATTTTATGAATCGCAGGCTATGCGATGATTTGAACCCATTCCTGCACAGCAATGAAGCTGGATACGAATGGGAATTTCTGGCCGTCCAGACGGTAACGCCATGGTTCGCCGAAAGACGTCGGTGTCAAATGCTATTGTGAGGTGTGTGAGGCAACAACATCTCATTTGCTCTCTTCTTCGTGAAAATTAGCTTGAAAGTTATTACATACTACTTTAAATTGACATAAGTGCTTACAGAAACTAGAAAAAAAAACAAAAAAGTGCATGTAGAAATGTTAACTGACCAGGAGTCGAACCTGCATTAATTTTAACAAATTGGTTTTATAGTTCACGCTTACCAACCCTACATGCGGTTCATATGCGGATGTTGTACAACACTTCATTGGAACATTAAATTTTTGGAGTTAGCCAGCACTGTACACTGTACTTACTGGCGGAGAAAAAATCAAATTTTGAAATAGAGCGGGTATTCTCTTGAGAATTAAAGTACTAGGATTGTAAACCGATTTCGAAAGCCTAAAAAGTACAGTAATTAACCAAATAAAGTTGGAGCTCAATAAACAATTGAAAACATTAATTTTAAGAACGAAGTCTATGAGTTATCGTTAGATTTTTACGGGAACGAAACAGTTTAAGCCCCGCTTGACACATTTTCCGTTTATAGGCTTTATATTAAACTAAAAATTTATAAACAAAAATAAGTTTTTTAGTAAGAACTTAATTTGTTTCGTGTTAAGTTATTTATTTATTTAGTAAATTATTTATTTATGTGGGGGCTTAACCCCATAAGATGAATTGCGTCATGAAATGATTTTGTTTTTCTATTCTAATTGTTTAAACCAGACTTAAGTAATATTTGGCCAAACTAGATTTAGACAAACTCAAATGTTGGCCAACCAACGTAAACAGGGACTAAATTTGATATACGGTTATATAATTTAGTTTTTGGGGAAATGCGACTTTCGTGACAGTCGCATGTTTTCTCTCTTTTTCCAACCTTTTGCCAACCAATGCTTCTGCTGTGGGCGGACAGAGAGTTAGAATGTAAACGGCACGGGAAATGAAATATTCGCAAACAAATAGACACACTTATTACTTTTTCGTCCTGGGTTCGGGATGTTGGATGCTCCTGGCGCGTGTTTCGTTTACTTCACAGGAAGATGCTGAAGATGTCTTCATGTTGTCGGTTTTGTCCTTTTTATTGTTGTTCTGCCTTTCACTGACAAGCCGCAATTTTTCTTCATTTTCGTTTTCGTGTGCAAAGACCCACCGAGGACCTTCCGTGAGATGGATGGGTTGTCTTGCTAATAATTTAGCAGTTAGTTTTAATGCGCTACAGTTGCTGATGATGGGACATTTGTCCGAGTAACACACAAAAAGTGTACCAACATAAAGGGACAAATTTACTGACGAGCCTATCTGACTCGAAACATTATTTGTTGAAAACAAATGATGACTTCAAAAAATAATTTTATTTTAAAAGTTTCTTACTTTATAAGTATGAAATTAAAAAAAAATACAATTGCATGTTTAAAAATGAGTTACCAAAATTAAAGTTCATTAGCTTGATTTTAAATTAATTAAAAGAAAAAAACCGTTGTAAGCTCTTGGGATTTTGAAATATTTGTTTATTTTTAAATATTAAAACTATCGTTTACAGTAAAAAAAATCTATACAATATTCGAAGAGCAAAATAAATAATACACATTTGAAACTAAAGTCAGTCAGAATATTGAAATATATTATTTAAAAATAAAAAAAACGAATGCAAAATTTTTATAAAAACAATAAAAACTATAGGAAATTTCGATACAAAATACATTTATTTCTAACTTGTCTAGCTAAAAACTAACAAATTTCAACTTTAACTTTAAGTTAATTTATTTTATTTAAAAGGTAGACCATTCGATAGCCTCTATTATCGAACTTATACCATCCTAGGCATATCCTTACCCTGGGCAACATCATTTTTCTTGTCTCCGGCTCAAAGAAAACAATGCAATTCTGACATGCGTTTAGTTGTGGGGCCAGGGCCTAAAACATTCTCTGTTATTTTGTTCTTTATTTTTCCATGCCAGACCGACACGTGTTTTTGCCAAGAAGGCCAAATGGTATTTGCATGCTCGCTGCTACAAGAGTTTAATTAGTTAAACAAAGAACAGAGGCTGCATGCAGCAGACAGCAGCCATAAGTTAGCCGAGTAACCCCTGAAAGACCCTTGACATGGATCAGGGACCCCAGATATCCCAGATCCCCGGGTCCAGTGGGAGGCATAGGTAGCATTTAACGCCTGTCTTCACGGTTCCCCCGGCATTGTCTGGCAGCCACAACTTCAAATATAAAGTTGTCGGGGGACTGGGAGCCCCTCAGGAAAAATACCCAGGTCTTGATCTTGGGGCAGGCCTAACGGGTGGGGGATGGGCAAAAAAAGGGGGGCGGCGCAACAGTCATAATAATGTTTCAAGGCCGCTTTGGCCCCAGGCGTAGACATTGGGGAGAAATTTAAACGGCAATTTGGTGCCGTGTTTACCAACCCCAAGGACATGGGAAGACAAGGCGAGGAAAGGAAACGAAAAGGAAAAGGACGATGCCAGCATCCAAAAATGTGGGCTGAACTTTTATTTTTGGCTCACTTTTTTTTTTGGGGGGGAGGCAGGGCATAAACTGCTTACGTGCGTTGCAAGCCTTCAAACTGGCTCCTGTCTGGCATTTATTTTACACTGCAAAAAAGAAGGCATATCCCTCTTAAATACTAGACATTTTTAAGTTATAAACGCTAAAATGTAAACTTAACATAAAAATGTATTTTTGTTGATTTATCAGCATTTACATTCGTTTGTAATTATAAAATAAACTAAAACTTTCTGTAAATAATAATTGTATTCATTAATTTGTTTTGGGTTCACACATTTGTTAGAAAATATGAATATTTACGTTATATATGAATATAGTAGTAACTTAATTACTTACTTAATTTTGAAATTGTTGTTATACTCATTTTCTTTTTAAATTAAATCTTTGATGTTCTTTACATCGAACTTATAACTGAACTTTTTGTGGTGAACAAGTCTTTACTACATTTTAAATTTGTTTTTCATAACCACTTTATAATTGTAGGGGAGAGTGGGGATAGGTGAACCATGGGGATAGATGAACCAGTACAAATATTTTACCTTCTGACATGTTTTTGTGCACCATTTATATGTGTGTTGCTTACTTAGTCGTTATCCTAGCCTCACACGCACGCACAATCGCGTCAAACGATTGGTGTCGTTTTTATCGCTTATCGAAGTTTTATTCCCCGTTTGCAGCTTTAATTGTGACCTTACGTTTTCTAAGAAAAATTCTATCGTTCTTCGTCAGTGGCATTGAACTTCCTAAAATTGTATTTTATCGTAAGAAGACGCAAATTATGATATTTTCATGGATTGCTGACGCAGTTCAAATATTCCATGTTTTCTCCAAATCACTTCCAATTGGCTTATGACTTGTGGGGATACATGAACCAGTACTTGTGGGGATACATGAACCAGTACTTGTGGAAAGGCTAAACCACGAAAACAGACGACTCGAGGAAGAAAACGAGGGAGGAGTATCATTGCAACTGACTCGCCGCAGAAAAATTGATCGCCAAAAAGCACAATCAAAAGACTCAAGAAAACCTTCGAAAAAGAAAGAAAAAAAAAATTAATAAATAAATATTTTTATTGTTTTATTCCATGCTGTAAATGTGCAATGTTTATATTTGAACAGAAAAAAGGCATAAACAAAGAAATAAATTACACTTTTTTTATACAATTGTAGTTTTTGTGTTAATCTGAAAGGTGGTATCAACTATCCCCAGGGGTGGGGATACTTGCACCATTCGAGACAAAATTTTAAAAGCTGCTCATAAAGTTCAAAAAACGTGACATATTATTTTCACAAAATACTTTAAATGCAAAGGAATGAATGCTCTTTTAAATTCCTATAAACAGCAGACCCTAAGGTCGAATTGTTTAGACATAATAATGTTCAACAAAAAAAGTGGTTCACCTATCCCCACTCTCCCCTATCCCAAAAAACGTATTAAAACACTGCTAAAGATTTGATTTATTATATAAATTAAAAACATTTTCTTAGATTTTCCCCGAGTGTTTGCCAGCCAAGGAGAGCATTTTCCCTGCCCATTTTCTCCCAGTTTTTTCGGTCTGCTGGCAGGCATGTCGCCGTAGCCATCGCCATTTCCATCGTTTTCATCCTCCTCCTGGGCACGTCACTTTTGGTTGCTTGAGCTGTATGTCGTTTGTTTTCTTTTTTCTGCTTTGGTGGTTTGGCGCACAAATCCACAAAACGCACAGCGCCCAACCCACCCACATCCGCAGCTTCGTCCTCCATCCTTGGAGACCCCCAAAAACTCGAAAGCGAAGCCCCAACATAAAGTGTGTTTAACTTTCTTTGTTGTTATTGTGAGAACACCCGAATATCTCTGGTCGGCCTTAGGTTGAGGTGCTCCGTACTTACACAAAAGAAATTTTATTTACTACAACAAATCTTAAGTTACGATTATTTAAATTATAAAATTTAAATTACAAAATTTTAATAGTTTTTGTGATGGTTTTTAAATGGAAACTCATGCTACATATTGTCTTATGTATTTGTATTTATCAATTTTATAAAAATTGTTTGTTGTGTAGTCATAGTTTTAATCCCCATGCTAAGCAAGTTTTTGTTGTGGATGCTGGGGCTGCTTTCATGACCTTTGGCATATTGACTAGTGGATATTTCGGTGTCCATTTTGTTGCTGGCTTATACATAACTTGCGGCGAATATTTTATGCACAACGCACTTACACTTTGGGCTTTGTTTATTTTCGTTTCATCTGCCAAGCGGCTTTCTTTTTTTATGCGCTGCACTTCATTTTATTGTCGTGCTAAGCTGCGTTTGGGGAATTGAATGCGAATGTCCCGGGGCTTATGTTCTTATGTTCCCAGACAGTTCATCAAGCCAAGTAGTTGTGGGCATGTCAAAAAATACTGGGGTCCTTTTCGGTTGGGGATGGACAGTTTATGGGTACGTGTGTGTTGGCCACTTGTCCTGGAAAAAGTTCATCTTATATGAGCAGCTACAACTAAAAGGCACATGTTTGATGCTGACAATTTAAATTTACTTGTAGGTACCTTGTATAAAATCAACACAATGTCTTCTGGCTTTTTTTGATTTGTAGAAATACTTAATTTAAGTACAAATATTTTTATTCAAAATCGGTATAAACATGATTTTTATCAAATAAAAATCCTTATATTAAATTTCTAATGTTTTTAATTCAGTTTGTTCTTTGGCAACAATTTCTGGCCTATTTTAACGTTGACTTTGTTAGTTGTTTATTGTATTAAAATTAAAACATTTTTCACAAACACCTAAACAATTGAATTTGCTGTTAAATAATTTTAAAATATTTATTGCTTCAAGCAAACAATTGAATTAGAATGTTTTTTTGTTCTAACCCAAATTCATTGTTTTTTTAATCACCTCAAAATTATTTTTCTTAAACGCACGTGTTTAACTTAATGCTTAATACTCAACAAGTTTTCACACATTTAATCGAGTAATCATTTATTATTACTTAAGAGGTTTAAAAAGCATTTTACTTTACTGAATCTTTAATAATGATTTTACAAGTACTGTCGACCTGTCGCAAAATCAAAAGTGTATCCAGCAGACTTAAAACAACAGTCTTCCGCCCTTGAAGCCATACGTTAAGCTCGATGTAAGCCGGCCCATAATTAACTAAAGTCAATTGAAAATTACAAAAGGGCTTAAGCACGTTGAGCCGTTGTCAGAGGAAAATGGCAAAAGAGTTAAGGGGCTGACAGCTCCCCCGGGGTGGTCCATATGGTCCTTGGACCACCACCCCCAATGTGAAGACCCCACCCAAAATGAGTTTTCACTTTCAGTTCACCCGCTTTCTTGTGCATCATCAATTTAATTTCGTAAGCTCACAAAGCGTTGCATAAAAAATGAGCGTCCATTCGTGTGGGTGTGAAAATGTCGGAAAATGTCCTACCCGCAGGCTTTAAATCCCCGCCACAGAGACCATTCGGCAAAAAGGGTGTGAACCGAAGCGTATGCCATTTTCAATATTTGCCAAAGCCACCCAGCATGCGGCTAATCTTGAAAATCTTGTACCATGTCACGGGAAAAACGCTTCCATGTACTCCATCATTGAGCTTGCTGACTCACCTCTTCCCGGGCAGATTTCGATTTGCGAGGTGGGCTTTACCCAGAGTTTCCCCGGGAGCCACATTTATTTGTTTCCCCCCAAATCTGCTGGACAATTGCAATAAAGGTTTTTTGTTGCCTACTTTCGAGGGTTGCGACGCAGCTTGCACTTGGCCACCTTCAGGGCTTTTTACTAGCTTTTAAACGAACAAGCATTCGGTATAAAAATTTCATTTAGATCCGCAACACCATCCCCAAAAACTAAAGGTAATTTTTTCGAGGTGGGGGAATGGGATGGGGGCAATTTAAGTGCTATTGCTGCTGGGCGAGTCCCAAAGGTAGCAAAGGGGAATTGATTTGATAATTCTGATTGTTCTTTTTTTTGTTTGACTCCCGGAAGTAGCGAGCAGGAATTTCGGGGGAATAAAACAAGTGAAAAGAAACAAAAGGAATAGTTAAAACATGTTCAATAAATACTCGAATTTACAAAAAATCCTTTCTTTGGGTACTCCAAAAATGATAATATTTGCAATAAAATTAAATGTATTTCTTTTTATTTGTACTTTGAATGTGAGTTCAAAATTTTAGTATAAACTCTCAATTAAATTTGTAATATTAAAATACAGCTCTATAAATTTAATGACATAAACTTTTGAAGTTCATGTGCTAAAAATTTATATAAGATGTCTAATTAAAATAGTAACTTCAAGAGATTTTATGGGACCTCATTTTAAATTTTATTAATATTATTTTATTTTCCTACTATGATGTAAGGCCTTATCTTAAAGATTTGATCACTGTTCACTTTGTGGTAATTACACAAAACTCCAGAGCTAGAGAATCAATTAAATCAAAAGTTAAAATAAATATTTTGACATTTTTTTTATTTTTAAAACGGTCTATTCTTAAAGACTATATGTAAGCAATAAGATAAGTAAGATATATGTAAGCACAATATGTTAAATTAAATTGATAAAAATGAAAAATGTTTTTGTTTCAAATTTAATTAAAAGACGTTTCCCTGACCCCCTATTTTTATAAAAAATACTTGACATTCTATTTTTGACAGTGTACTAATCGCATTATCTATTCTTCTTTTTACCCTTGCAGACCGTGCCAATCACAGTGATCCGACGATTGAGATCTGCCGCCGGTGTCCGCCGGACTACGAGGCGGAGTCACTGCCTTCCTACACGATTGTATCCGGTCTGCCCACATACGACGATGCACTGGAGGAGTTCCGGAAGGCGGGCATTATCCTGACCCCCGCGTTTGTACCCATCATCAAGATATTCGAGTGCAACGACAGCAGTGGAAAGGAGCAGGCGGTGGGCTACAGTCTGGTGGAGACGAATATACCCAGTTCTGATGTCGCTGCCGCTGACAATGTGTCCCTGGCCTCGACGACCTGCAACTGTGGGAATGCCTCACCGTCTTCCTCGCTGCCCAGCTACAGTGTGGCCACTGCTGGTCCATCTCAGGTGATCGAACTGTCGCCGGAACATTTGGCCTCCCTGTCGCAGAAACGCCTCTCACTGCAGATCTCATTTAATAACTCGGTGCGCAGGCAGCAGTCGCCACTAAGAAATCATCTACTGCGATCCCGGGCGGTCGGAAATACCGCTGGGGTGGGTCCAATCGAGGGGATTACCTTGTCTTCAGGTCACGGGACAGGGCACTCTGCTGCTGCCATCCTGCCCGCCCCTTTGCATCGGTCCTCATCGACGATTTCGCTGTCAAACGAACGCCAGTTGCTGGATCAACGCCTCAGGCACTTGCATCACCGTGGATCTCTCTACTGAGATCTGCACTTGAAGCACTTCAACTGCCTGACTATCCCTTCCTAATGTGTATTCCTTTACGTAATTCATACCCCAAGAGTTTGTTAGCTTTAAGACACGGACCCAATAAACATACGTTATCTTATGAAGGTCTCTTTTTTGTTATTTATCTGGGTTTGATTTGAGGTAACAAGATCTACCAATCAATGCGGGATTACAAGTTGTTTTTTTATATGTATATATAACATATGTGCATATTTTTATATAAGAATATGTTTGGAGGATTGAGAATGACGCCGGTGTGCCACCTGTGAAGCAGCAGCGGCGGCGGCTGACGATGATGAGCCAGCAGTGGAGAAGGTGGAAGCGCCTGAAGCGTTCATCGTGCCGATGGTTGCGGGATCATTGTAACGCGGACGTTTGTTCAGGACGAGCATTGGCACAGATGTTGTCCCATGGTGAAGGACCCTCAAGCTCGTTTAAATGGCACATTCAAATGACCTCGAGGGTCCGTCACTAGGGGACAATGCTTGGTAACCGAGGACCAAAACAAGCGTCCGCGTTTCAAGGATCCCGCAACCACGGGCACAATGAATGCTTCGGGCGCCTCCAGCTCCTCCAATGTTGCCTCATCTTCGTCAGCAACATCCACAGCTGCCGCACAGGTGGCTAACCTGCGTAACCCTCTTTTAATGCGGCGAACACAAATTGTGATGGAAAATTGCTCAAATATTGAACCTACAAAATCCGGGGGAAAAGCTTCTAAGTATTCTGGATGTGTTTTGATATGTACGGTGTGTTTACTTCGATCCCTTATATAATTTAAAATGTTTTGACATGGTTAGCGCTCGCTCAATACTGCAGGTCCATTTCGTCGTCCTCCTCCTCCTCGATCCGGTCATCGCTCGGAGAGAAGCTTGTTTGGCAAAGCTTCTTCTGCTGCTGCTGCAGGTACCTACTGGTGGGGACAGGAGCTCGCGGGCGGGAGCTGCTCGGCTGCTTGAGGCTGACCAGTTTGCGGCCACGCACATGGGCGGTGGCCAGGGCGGCTGTCTTGAGATGATTACTACGGTGTGCCACCTGTAAAGCAGCCGCGGCGTCGGCTAAAGAAGATGGGCCCGTGGTTGCGGGATCATTATAACGCGATCGCTTGTTCTTGTGCTTGGTGGCCCAGCATTCGGTGGCCCGGCGACGAGCGTTGGCACAGATGTTGTCCCCCGGTGACGAGGCTTTAGCCGATACGGCGGCGGAGGTCGAAGCGGAGACCACATTCTCCTCCTGCGACTTCTGACTCATGACGTGATAGCTCCCTACCTGATTCAGGTGCTCCATGCTGTCGATATGGTGGCTAACCGCACTGCCAGCGGTTGCTGGTGTTTTTACACTCGGCGGTGGCTGCGAGTGCGCCGCCACCGTGTTCACTAAGATATCGGCGTAGGCAGCCACCATGTTCTCCGAAAGGAGGGTTGCCTCCAGAAAGCTTTGGTCGATGCCCTGCTGCTTGGCCTGCTTGTGCCGCAAATGCTGCAGCTCCTTCAGCGAACGCTGCCTGCGGAACTCAAAGACCAGCGGGTAAATGTGCTGGATCGCTGATTCGACGTTGCTCGCGCTGACCGCTAAGGATAAAAAATATTTAACTAAATATTGATTGAATAAAACTGATACTAAACGTATTCAAAACAAAACAAAAAAAATAACACACAGGTACATATTTAAATTTTTAAATGAAACAAAACAAATAAAATAATAAAAAAAATGACTTTAAACAAAAGAAATATAGTAGTACGAGTTTTCTGTGAACTGGGAAATTATTTTTCAGGCAGCACTTGAGCACTTACCCGTGACGGTTATGTTACCAGTGGAGAAGATCTTTAGGGTGGCCTTGGGGTCGCGCATCTTGTAGGTCACACCGGGGTGCAGCTCCGGCTCGTAGGTGGCATTCTCGCGATGAAGCAACGAGAAGTTAAGGATCTTGATGGCCCACGGCATGGTGCACGTCCCCAGCACATTGACGATGCGAAAGTTCTGGAATCGGGTGGGAAACCCAAGCTTGGCCAGGATCCTAGCATAGCGGCGGGCTGCAACCTTGGCCTGGAGGATGCGAAAGAAGAAAGATAGAAAATTAATCACAACTCAAGTAAATAGAAATAGTGAATTATCCACACCATAGACTCGGAGGTGGCACCAGTGCAGTTGATCCTTCCCGACGACCAAATCGAGGCCGTGGTGTGCGGACGGCGCAATTTCATAGTCACCATGCCAGACTCTCGCCGGTACTCCACATTGGCTCCCCGCAGGGCGATCTCGCGCAGCTTCAGGTGACAGCGTACGCTGAAGGAGCACACCACATTGTTGATCACAACGTCCAGCTCGGGCTCCTTTTCAGACCTGATGGCCTCCGAGGTGACCAGCGCCAGCGGCTGATCTGGCTGAATGCTGTCAATCTGGTTTCCCTTCTGCTTAATCACAGTTCCCGGCTGAACGCTCCCCTCGTTAAGCGGCTCCGTTTTGGGAGCAAGCAAGCTAATGCCATCGGTGGCGGCTGGCGAGCCACAACGATCACCGGCGCTGGTGACGCTCATGTTGCCATGGGACAGCACGATGGTGTCCCCGTTGGCCAGCTTCCTCTGCAGGCTGGGTCCACTGACCGTTTGCACGTTGCTAAACTGCGAGAAGTAGTGCACCGAGGCCGCCTGGCGATTGGACATGAATGTGGAGGAATCTCTGGGGGCTTTGGGCACACCCACTCCAGAACCTCTGGCCAAGTTGACCATTTCGTTTTGCATCAGCGTCTTGGGTCTTTGTTGCTGCCGCATCTTCAGCTGCTCCTGCTGCAGTTTCTGCCGATGCTCCTGGAACTTGAGTTGATATTGCTGGCGCTGCAAACGCAGCTGACGGTTGTAGTCACGTCGCTTCTCCTCCAATTGTTTTTGGAATTCCAGCTTCTGGTGCTCATCCTTCTGGCGCAACTTACGCTCCAGCTCCACTTGATCTTGCTGCAGCTGAAAGAGCTCCTTTTGTTGGCGCACCTTCTCTAGGACTTCTTGTCTAGAGGGTGGCAAGTGGTTTTGGTTTAACAGCCCCAGCGGTTTCTTTTGCATCTCTTCACAGGCAAGGTGGTGCTTCTTAAAAGAGGATAAAGGAAAATACTGTGGTTTGAGCCCTCGGTTATTCTAAAGCTGATTTCTGGGTGATTTCGCGGTTAGTTACAGGTTTGTATATCAAGGGATCAGCGTCTACTTTTTGGTCCCGTTCCTCATTCTCAAGTCCCCAGTCGATGACAGGCTGGTTATTTTCCATCTCACTGGTGGTGCTGCTTTCCCGTCTGATTGGATACTCTTGTGTTGGGAAAGTAAGTGAAGACGGATTAATAATAACAAAATAATAAAATAAAAAAATTAAAAATTTAAAATAAAAAAATTAAAATAATTATCAAAATTTAAATTCACTAGTGAAAATCTAAAAAAATTTTATTAGGGGTTAGGGTGGGTTTCGCTTTTTTTTCATTGTCTCATAAATTAAAATACATCTCAAAATTATTGTCCCAAAGTTTTAAGTCGCTCCGAATAATAGTTTCAGAGATACAGTCCTTAAAATGTCTAGGCAAGTGCACTGCTTCTGAAAACTTTAAATGCTTTCTCAAAATGTGTTTTCAAAGTCAGTTGTCAAGATTTCTCGAAACTACTCAACCGATCTTGATGAAATTTTGCACAGGCCTTCGAGATACTGATTATCTCGTAAATGAACGAAGGATTTTTCTTTACGTTGACAACAACTATTTAAAAAAAAATTAAAAATTCACCAAAATTTAATTTTTAAAAGTCTCCAAAAACCAAATTTCACTTTTTTGGTTTTCTTTCGTTTATTTAGCAAATTTTTGTTTGTACTAAAAGAAAAATTTTTAGATATCCGATGATCCTTAAGAATTAAAAGACAACGCGATATTTTTTTCTGAACCCTCGACCGCAAATGAGTCTCATTGGCTGACCTAATATTTTTTTTTTTAAGTCAAAAATTAAAATTAAAAAATGTTGTATAAAAAATTAAGAAGCTTTATTAAAAATTGCTTTAAAATAAAAAAAAATTGCATTGGAAATTGTTTTTTTTTTGCTCTAACCCCTTCAGGGAATTGAACTTACCTTCCGATTTCGCTCGCGCCAAAACGGTTGTCAACAGAACGTATATCCGGTTGTTCCTCGGATTTTTTAGAGGTTTCTTCCTCGGATTCTTCCGACGTTTCTGCCTCATATTCCTCAGAGGATTCTGCCTGGGATTCTTCAAGGGAGCTGGATTCTCAGGCTGGATTCTAAGGTGTCTTCTCCAGGGGAGACAAGTTTTTTTATGTCTTCCTCTTTCTTCGATTCCCCAGCAGTTACTTCTTGAAGAGCAACCTTTTTTTCCTTGATTTTTTTACAGTCGTCCCCGTTTTTTTCAGAAAGGGAAATCGGATCCTTTGTTTCCTCTTTCTCTGCGACTTCATCAGCTGTATTCTCATTTTCTTTTTCCAATGTCTCGTAGCAGTAACTTAAGGCAAATGGTGAATTAATTTTTTGTATCAGACTTTTTTCACGTATTAAGTTTTTCCTTGTGTGAGTGTGTGAAGAGTTTTTTTTGTGAGTATTGGTGTCTTCTGTATAGGCATTTTTACATTACATTACATTTTTACTCTTAAAACAACTTACAGATCCATTTTTTCAATATTTCAATATATTTTTGCTATGCCTCTTTTCCGTACAAATTATGTTTCGTCTAGCTACAACGAATGTTATATTACGAATGTTTGTAGTCTTCCGGACTATTATATTTTTTGATTATTAGTCTGACAGCAAAAACCAGGAAAAAAAGCGTAAATGGAATTTGAGAAAATCTCAATGGATTGCCAAACGGGATGGGCACACTAAAACTTTACTGTTATCTTAACAGTCACGAGGGCAACGACATTTTACAATAATTTTCATAAAGGGCTTAACCCAGTAAAATATATGAATTTATAACAATGTTTAAAACTTTTACTTAATATGTTTTAATAAACATTTTTAGTGTAAATTTTGTTCATTTATATGGGCAGATTTGTTCCAAGAAAGAAAAAGTGTAAAATTAAATATTCTAATATAAAATACCTAAAATATTTTTTAGTGTTAAAATATTGATAGAAAATCCATTTAAAATCGATAAGGCGTATAAACTCACAGAAGTCAAGTCTCTGCTGACACCATGGAAACATAACACATTGTTTATGGACGCCAACTCCGGCTTTCGTCGGCAGTTGGATACTGAGTGTTTATTTTACTGGCGGAAATGAGCGCCACAACACGTACAGGATTGGTTCCCACGCCCAAGAGGCATGTCAAGTATCTCAAAAAGGTAATGCAAATATTCAACGCAGTGAAATAATATCACAAAATGAATTATGCAACTAAAACATCCTTGTTTGAGTGTTAGATGTGTTACTATACCTGGTTTGTGAAATTATTTGATTTAATTAAGATTTTTAAAGAGTATAACTCTATCGTTGCCCCGGAAATGCACACAAATATGAAAAACAATGTCTTAAAGTTCTGTTAAATATTTTATAATATCCAAACGATTATCTTTAAAGGATAATTAAATTGTGTGTGTCATGAAATGAACTTAAAGTTGTACAATAGTTTTTGACCTTAAAGGTTTTTTTACTATTTAAATTAATTTTATAAAGAAAAAAATTAAAAATAGTGTATTTAAATTTTCTTTTTTCTGTGCCCCAATTCTTCACTGTGTAAAATTTTGGAATTTTTAAATTTCAGCGCAAAAATCAGCATGGCGATTATTCGCGAATGCCGCTCAAGTTTGAGGCCACGCCCATGCCGCTTTCGTTACGCCCCTTTGGAGGACTCTTCAATCCATTTGCCAAGGGATGCTCGGTGCTGTGCAATCACCCGGCTCCCTCGGGGGTCAAGGACGTGATCAACCAGCTGAAGACCTCGCTGGCCATCGAGGGCAAGAACCAGCAGCATGGAAAGCAGGAGAAAATTCCCGAGGAGGTGGAGTTGCAGCCACACGAGGCGGATAACATTCCGGAGGATCTGTTCCGGCGATATGCGGAAACGGATTCGCGACCGATGACCCCAACACCCACGGTGACCAGTATCCATACGAGGACCAGTGCTGGGTCCTTTTATCGTCGATGCATAACCCCCGAATGGGGAAAACATGAGAACATTAAGAGGAAGAAAATCATCTTGGATCTCAGGAGATCCCACTCCCAGGAGACACTCTACTGGAAGCCCAGCTCGGAGTTGACTCAATCCGGCTTGGAGGAGGACAAGAAGCCCAAGAGTGCGGGCGCCAACGAGGACAAGAAGCCCAAGAGGCAGCCCTCCAACGAGCAGAGGCCCAAGTCTTCTCTAGCCACTGCCACACTGTCTCCAGGAGGAGATGCTACCAGTGATCTGGAGGCCAAGCCCAAGACCTGCATCAATGAGCACGAGCTTGAGCGACGAGGATGTGCGCAGGGGCAAAAAACGCAAGAAGCTGAAGCCAGCTCAAGGTGGGTTCAAAATCAGAATCAGAAAATATGTGGTTTAGTAAACACATATCGTCACAGCATTAAGAAACATATATTAAAAATCCTAAACTAATTTTTACAATGAGAACATTTATTTTAAAATTTTAACAGCTTACGATTCTTCATTTAGTAAATACTTTTAAATTTTTTATTGTGTAAATATTACCAACAAAGCTAATTTCAAAAAGTTAATTTTAAGACTTTATGTATTCCTAAACTTATGTACATATTTTTTCCAAAAAAGCTACCACCACTTTTCATCTGAGTGAGGATCCTGAGACTCAAGTGGCTGCTTTGGGACCAGACTCACTCAATCCGAGCACCAGACCAAGCTTAATACCCAACTCACTCACTTTACTGCCCAAGGACAAACGGGAGACCGAACGAGAGCCGATCCTCTTGAAGGGAAGTTTCCTCACCGACGAAGCCTTTCAGGCCCTGAAAACTGACTTGGACGTGGATCTAATAGAAAACACCTTTGGGCGATATGTAAGCCATTTTTTAAACAGTTAATTTTGTATGTTTAATATTAATTTAATATCCGCAGCTCAATAGAGCTCTTAGAGAAGCCATTAAATACATGCCACCCAAGCCAAAAACTGTTCCAAAACCCACTGATGAAAAAGTGGCCACAGAGACAACATCGAAGATGCCGCGCAAGTTCTCTAAATCAGCTACCAGATTCGATGTCCCCATGGATCTTTCTATGCTTAAAAGTAAGTGAAACTTAAGTGGGATTTAAGCAAATAACGCTAATTAAATTATTTCCATAGATATGACCCCTTGGGATTATTTGAGCAAGTGCGTCTGGGTATCGCAACAGCGAAAACAATTATATAAACGGGTGTTTTTAAAATATCTGAGTCGCATCGAGGAGCCGGAAAGTGAGTTGGCTGCCATGGGAAATGATGAGCTGCCTGAATATAAATACAGGGAACGAACCCTCGTCTGGCAGAGTCTTCCACAAGCTCTGGAAGATGTCCTGGAGTTCCATGGCACTGAGAAAAATGTCCAGGGTACTCTCAGGATGTTGGGATACGACTCCCAGGGATCGGGAGACCTAGACTTTCGGGCCTGGTGCGGAATTGTCTCATTCGCTGAGAGATTGGCACTCGCTGATGAGTCTGGATTGGAGGACTCTTGCGACGAGTTGGAGAAGGCTGACTTCAACAGCATGGAACAGATAATGCCGCAGTTTGCTGTGCCCGAAAAGCTCAAAGAAATTTTTAACATTATTCGAAAAACTCATAAAACTAGGTGTTAGAGAGCTGGAATGCATTTAGTGGTAAAAAGGTATCATTACATACCGTTTAGAGAAGTTATTCAAATTGAATAATTTAATTTAAATTTATAATATTTTCACATTATTCGGGGGTGCCACAGAAACCGTTCCTCCCGAAGAGGGTTGGAATTTACATAAGAAGGGTACATTCGTTGGAATTCGGGCGGAACGGTTCTGTCCCCCATTTTCTTTTTACTTTTATGTTTAGTAATATCGGGGTTTTCTTTAATTATGTTTTATTTTATAATTTAAAGGGACCTTTAAAGTTATACAAATAATTTATTTTATTTGCTGTATTTTTATAAAGTTCAAAAGAATTTGTGGCGCGTAGATAACATTTTCTACTTATGTATATGTATTTATTTTTACATTCTACATATTACCGACGAAACCAAAACCCCGATAGTTTATACGTCATCGATGTATCGATAAGATTATCAACCAGCTCTATCACACTAATTAAATTGTAAATTAAGCGTAAAAACTTGCGAATAAACAATAATGGCCACCTTGGAGGACAAGCTTTTGGGCGAGAAGTTGGAGTACTACTGCAGCAGCAGCGAGGGCGAGGACAACGATGGAGACGGTGATGGGAACGAAGGCAAGGGCGCTAGTGGAAAATCCCGGTCCTCTGGCCTGACCATCGACACGAATCCGGACGCGACTCCGCCTGGCGGATTCCGGCAGCAGGCCTCGGGCTCCACTAACACGGGCCCCAAGGGCGTGGTGAAGGACTGGCAGCGTTTCAAGCAGCTGGAGGCGGAGCGGCGCGATGAAACGGAACGCCAACGTCTGGCGCTGGCCAAGAAGCTTACAATTACCACGGCTACGGCGGCGGAGGACGAGGAGCGCAAGCGGCAGGAGGAACTGGACGCCGAGCTGGACGAACTGATGAGCGAGGACTTCCTGCAGCAGTACCAGAAGCAGCGCATGGCAGAGATGCTGCGACAAACTGGCCACCATCAGCAGTTTGGCAAGGTGCAGCAGCTGTCCACCCACAGCGAGTTCCTCGAGTGCGTGGAGCAGGAGAACAAGCACACCACCGTCATCATACACATCTACGAGCGGCAGCTGGCCGCCTGCACCACGCTCAACAAGTGTTTAGATAGCCTGGCCAGCGACTATCCGTCCATCAAGTTCGCCAAGATCTGTAGCTCCGTGGCTGGGATGAGCCGGGATTTCCGCACCAAAGGTCTCCCAGCTCTACTGGTGTACAAGGCCCAGGCGGTCATCGGGAACTTTGTGCGACTAACCGATGATCTAAGCGACGACTTCTTTGCCTCCGATGTCGAGAGTTTTCTCATCGAGCACGGCATCATAGTGGACAGAGCTCTGTACAATTAAGTTAGTAACTAAAGCCCTAAAATAATCAACTGACAAGTAGCTTCTTATGTGTCGCAAAATTTTGATAGTAACCATGTCTATACTTTATACAAATATCTGGAGCTTTGAACTATCAAATCAAAAGTAAAAAGGATATTTTTTAAGTTTCCGTGAACACTTTAACGTTATTGTTATTTTAAAGAGTTCTCTGAACCATATAAAGTAAATTAAATTTGGAATAACATCAAATTCGTTTAAGTGCAAAACTAAAAAACATATTTTGATTTTGCACAAAAACAAAACACAGCTAACTTGTCAGGTAAAATTAGGGCCTAATCCAACCCCCAACTTCTGACCAAATATGTGTTCGTAAGACTAGCATTTAAGAGAACTAAAGCCAGGCCCGCCCTTATAAATTTTTCAATTTAATTATTTATTTTTTCCACTCAGTAATTAGTTACATTATATGTATGATTCTTTTCTCTTCTTTTTTTTTGTATACAGAATTTCTTAAAGTGCAACTTTCACAAAATGGAAAATGTCTCAAAAAGTGGGGTAAATCAAAAAATAATAAAATTCGATTAAAAAATATTTGAAAATGTATTCGAAATGCATTTTGCACTTGAAATTGTATGGAACAGATCCTGCTCACTAAATATAGCGT
Organism: Drosophila oshimai; assembly: GCA_018150695.1. NCBI lineage: Eukaryota > Metazoa > Arthropoda > Insecta > Diptera > Drosophilidae > Drosophila > Drosophila oshimai. The sequence goes on along the minus strand of JAECWM010000036.1, from coordinate 157,887 downwards.
ATATCTAAATCCTCTCCGTCATCATTTACAATACGATTTAATTTTTTGTAATAGTATTTAGTGGCTAATGAATGTACTTCACTCGAACTCGTACTCTGTAAGATTTATACACTTATATATTTTATAGCTTATAGCCTACCATATACAGCAATAAAAATGATGTCAATACAATAAATTTTTTTTTTTTTGCTAATCAACAAATTGGTGTTTTTGTTTGTTTTTATTCCTATGCTCTGGGCAACATTCAGAGCTTTATGTACTAATATTTAATATATAATGGATTCGTTTCATACTTCGTATGAAGTGGCTAATGAAGTTGTTTTCTTTAACATTAGATTTATTTATTTTACTAACATTTAGATTAACCATGTAAATTCAATTTAACAAACACACCAATTGTGGCAAACACAGCGAGGAAATTGTTTCGTTCTCCAAACTTTGCAAAGAATTTTTCAATTTAAGCTGAAAAATCTCCAAGTCTCAGGTGAAGGGGAAACAGAACTCTTCTTTTTTAGTGGCGGGGCAGTGGAAATCGATCAGGCTAAGTCCAAAGGGACATTTATCTGACCTTATACTTGGATTGAAACTATCTAAAACTAGTCGGTCAGGATTCGCTAAAAATCAGTTTCTATATAAAATGGAATTATCTCGTTCATGATGTGGTTTTAGCTGTCGTTTCGTAGTTCTGGTTCCCCGCGGGAGGGCTGTGTTAGCAGATCGTGTAGTAAATATACATATTAGATATTTCTTGGACACAGAGACATACACATATATGTATATGTACACATAGCGCTATTAACGATAACATCATTGAAATAATATTTGCATTACAAATTGATTTCCGTTCGCAGTTACAAGTATAATTTGAAAACGCTTAACTAGATATTAAATGCTAAATTTGTTTTCAACTTTGTAAGAATAATGTAGAATTATATTGGATATTTTCGATTGGTTTCTGTTTAGTTTTTGTTTGCTTTTGTACTTGTCTGTATCAAAAATGAAAGTAAATCTGTAATGGTTGGATTTGGATCTATGATTGCATTTGAAGAGCTCCATTCAATTTAGGAGATTAAGTTTGGATAGCTTATAGGTACCTATTATAGTGGTTCTTATTAAAAAAAAAGAGAGTCGGCTTCGAAATCGTTTGGTTGGATTGTTCAGATGTTACAAAGTTAAGAAATTCTTTTTTTTTGTATCGTTGTTTCTGTTTGCGATCAGGTGAAAATTTCGTTTATTTTTACCTTGACAATGTTCAAGTTTAAGAGATTCTTGGCTAAAACATAAAGTAAAATCAACCTAAGTCACACAACGAAATTAATGCTGAATAAAATTTGGCAATTTGTTGCGTTATATAGTTAGTTTCAGTTGTAAATTTTTGTTTATCATCTTCGTTTTTTCATGTTGTTTTTTTTTTGTTTGTTTAACTAAAGAAAATCAGCCTTTTCTTGCTATACACATTAAATACATATATCGTTACCATAACCTAAAATATTATGTATTTTGGGGTGTCATCAAAATCTCTACAGCTTTAGACAAGATTATATATGACAACTGTTGATTACCCTTGAATTGTTCAAGGCTCTAGGGATTTGTTTGACACCCCTCCTTTTGTGTGTGTTGTTTGTGTTGGAAGTATACGTATTAAAAAACTGTTTTCATTTAAAAATGGTTAGATCTTAACATAGTTGTAGCTGTCGCAATGCCGAGGCGTCCTAGCTGTCCTCGGTTTCCTGTTGTCCTTGTTACAGCCGCGGCGGCTTGAAGCTAAGCGTGGTACTGCACTCCACACCCACATCCATGGTGTCCATTTCGGACGTGGTGATGCCGCACTCGGCAATGGAATTCCTCACCGATGGAGGCTGCTCGGCACCTGGTAGCAGACCCACCATTAGCAGGGGTTTGTTCAGCACAGGGGTTCCTCCAGAAGCTCCAGGATTCCCGGTCAACTGATCACTGCCCAGGCTATTGCTACTGTTGCTCTGACTATTGCCGCCGATCTGCTTCTCCTTGTTCCGCCGCAGCGATGATCTATATTGCCGGGGCACGTTGATGAGCAGCCGCCGGGTGGTGGGATTGTGGGTGGTGGTGGTGGCGCCTCCGAGGCTGGGATTAAGTCCCAAACTGGCGACTGGACGTCGGGCTGCATATTGAATGGACTCGGCGCTGTTACTCAAACGGATGTTGCCAACTAAAATCGGGTTCCAATTTAATTTGGGACAAAGAAAAAAAGAGGAGAAATAATATTGCTGATGAGTTACTTTGTTTCATTTGGTGGTTTTGGTTTTGAAGTGGCAAATAAATGTTGGTGTTGGTTGTGGTTGAGGCGCTTTGTTGATGTTATGGCTTACTACTGCTGTTGTTGCTGTGGTTGTTGCAGCGCTGCTGACCGTCTTTTGAGGGCGTTCCAACAAACAACTCACAAACACGTTAACAAACAAATGTATACGAAATGTGGGCAGCACACAAAACTCGGGGTTAGTACGCAAAAAAATCATACAACAACAAGTACAACACACGTAATTATACATGTATCACATGTCTGGTGTCAAGTGTAACAAAAACACATAAGAAACAACACAAAAAGCTTTCAACATCTTTCGTTTCGTTATACACAGTATAAATAAATAATAAAGTTTATTGTTATAAAGCAAAATAATAAATGGATAAATGAGAGCAAAGTACACACATTACAAATAAACGGTAATCGATACCTAAATCAAGAATAATAATACAAATTAAATGGTAAATTGAAACAAACTGCAATGGTTTTGTGGTTGCAACAAAGAAATCTTTGCTCATCATGCGCGGTTAGGGAAATTCATATTAATATATAGTATATTCGAATATTACATCATTTCCATCTTAGTTTGTAGGCATGATAAACACTTTGAAATCCTTTTAACATAACGAAAAATAAATTAAAGGCTTAAATGTATGTTTAGCATTAGTTGGACATAAGCAAAATTCATGATTGGATGCAATTGGTAGCTACAAAACACAAGACATATCATTCCGATTCATCTTCTTTCTTTAACCGCTTTCATAACATATTCTTTTTTTTAAAACAAAAAATCCAAAACATTGAAAATGACTGTGGCAAAGTTGTTGTTGTTGTGGTTATTGTTGCTGCCACTGCTATGGTTGTGGCTGTTCCTGTTGTTGTTTATGTTGCTTGAGAGGTTGGTGGAGGCCACATCAAACGATTGGTACAAGGAGGGATTGCTGGCCAGCCGATGTTGCTGCCGCGGCGTGGAGTGTCGCAGCAGCAACATGCGACCGTTTCTGGGCTCCACATGCTGCTGCAGTTCATCCTGCTGCAACGTGTGCAAGCCACCGCCATCTAATGAATCTCCCTCGCTATCCGTGGCCTCCAACAGCCGCTCCTCGTTCACAACAACAACGGGAACAGTTTGCAGCCGGCTCAAGCATTGGGTGGAGTAGTAGCATGTGTTGTTGCTGAGCGGTTCGTGTAGATAGAAGGCCAAGTCGCTGTCGCCGCTGTTAGTGTTGTTGGTGAGCGTAGTTAGTCCGGCATTATAACTACCCGAATTGACGTCCAGCAGCAGGCGACGCTGCTGCTGTTGCTGCTGATGTTGCATGGGCGGTGGCCTTAAAAGACCCTTGGAATGTATCTGTTGCTGTTGGTGCTGTTGCTCCTTCTGCTGCTGTCCGTAGCTGTCCTCGGTGTCCATCATGTCGTCAAAGTGTTGCTGATGCTGCTGCTGCTCCTGTTGCTGTTCCTGTTGTTGCTGCTGCTGCCGGCGATAGAAGTGGAAGAGCAGCGCTGCCTGATTCCGCTCGCCATCCGTTTGAGCCTGTCGCATGTCGCGGGTGCTGCCGCCGCCCAAATATCCAGCGGCAGCGGCTAAGCAGCAGTTGCTGCACGTGTCCGCCGGCAACTGCAGCGTGACCACCGCATCCCGGGGACCCAGGAACCATTCGGAGCGAGTGCGCATGCGTGCGGTTTGGCGTTCATGGACCTAACACATTTCCCGTTTTATTATTTTTTATTTGTTTGTAGGTTGATTGGTTGGTTGGATGTTGTCGTGTGGTTGTTGTTGTTGTTGTTGGTGGAAAGACGAGGGGGGATTCAAAATTATCACATTAGAGTTTTTGGCAATTAAAATTTCGTTTTAGCTAGCTGTAGTTTTTTTTTTTTTTTTTTGCTTGATTCACTTAATTTTAAAAATTTAAAAAGGCAAAATTAAAATCTCGAAATTAAACAAACAAAAGTTCACAAAATAAATAAAAGTTAATTAACAATTATTTTAGTGATATACATAAAATGCAGCAAAATCAGCGCAGTGGAAAAAAGTGCAGGATTATACAAAATGATGAAGAAGATATCCAGGGTATTCACAATAAAATTATAGATGAAGAAATAAGATTTAAATCAAGCTTAATTTTGCCATGAATACCCCTAATATTCGAAACAAGCACATTATAATTAGGAAGAAACATTCAGTGAAATAAACCGCCAGCAAGCGTTTCGATTGCTTATCTTGAGGTGGAAACAACATTCAAGAATAAAATCCGTCAACAATAAGATTAATTACAAATGCAATTTTGTTTTTTCGGCTCGTGTTTTGTAGTATTTGCATGACTATGTTTTCGTGTTTTTGTGTATTTCATTTGCTTATCAAATAAATGTGTTATTTTGTTATAAGTGTTAACTACATATTTTATGCGGAGTGCAGCAATCAACTTAAAGACAAGACAGAGGCAAGACAGAAGCAGGCTTCTAAGCTACATAGACAAGACAAACAGAAAGCTTACGAATATCAAGCGAGAACAAATCAAAATGGTGCAGGTAACAATATTCTTGGGTATCTTAAGGGTCTATAAATATTATACAAATTAACGATTATATCAAAATCAAAAATAAATCATATCGGTAGGTTATGATACAGAGTAATCTAGTTTGTTTTTTACAAATAATAATAAGACTGAGGACACTAAATAAATATTAGTTAATGTGTACATGGTGTGCTACATCTTCAAATAACTACAATAATTTACGGTGTCAAGAGGTTTTGAAATAATTTGTATACTTCTGCGAAACTTCATCCAAGTTCTTTCTGGTCCAAAGATTGATTAAGTAGAGAATCCACGGATTTATTTAGTTCCCATCTTTTTTGTATTAACCTCACAAATAATTTTTAGTCAAATTTAATCTATGTTTTTTAAGCTGCGACTATTTAGTCCCTACATTTTTTGAACATTTTGAAACTATTTATTTTGTTTTTCCCTAGAACTAACCATTTCAAGCACCACCATACCCAAATCTTAATCTTAAGAAGTATTTAACAATTCCAATGTCTTTTAAACCAAACTTATATCCAATTGGTGAAAAACTTCTCTTATTTTTGTCATTCCCAAGTTTCTTTGATTTATAAAATACGCAATTTGGTGTTTAGTTTTATTTTGATGCAACATAGTATAGCACTCGTTTTTTATTTAGTGAAAATAGGTCTTTGGGCATAAGAAGTGTATTTATAAAATGTTTATATGTTTTTGTTGAATTGGTTTAACATTTGTTGTTGTTTTAACGTTTTTAATGTTTTTTGTTTGTTTTGTTTATCTTTGTAAGAGAAGTTTGAACAAAAATTAAAATGGAAAATGAAGGTAAATGATAAACATGAAATTTAAAATAAAATGTCGTAGTTAAATTTTAGCTCCGTTTTTAGTCCTTATTTTGTACAGAGTTTTGGTGAAGTATGTTGATTTCTTTTGTACTTTTTGTACAGTTTTTAGGGGGTGTAAAGGGTGTAGAGGCGTAGAGTTTTAATTTTCTTATGTTTTACAATAATATAAAATGTGTTGTTGATTGTTGTTGTTGTGTAAGTAGTAGTTGTTCTCGTTGGCAGGCGCAAAACTTAGTTGGTTAGATAATGAAAGTATTAGAAAAAAACTAGGCAAACATTTCCAAAATAAAACAAATTTTTAGCAATTTGCTAAGTGATTCGAGTTAAGAGAGAGTCAAATAGTAGTGAGTGATAGAGATTAAAGGGGTAAACATTTCCAATTGACAAAATTCAAACACAAGAAACAAAAAGTTCAATTACAATAAATCAAAAATCGCAACAGAAAAGGGAAAAATTAAATAAAGAAAACTTAAAAACTAAGATATTCTTGGTTCTTGATTCTTTTTCATTTCCTGGAAAAAAGAAACCAAAACTTAAAAGAAATTCGAGCATTTGCAAAGGGGGTTAGACCTAGATTCTATATAGATGTACGTACTACTACGCAACGTTTGCAATATCTCAAACGGAAATGCGTGAGCCCAGCAAGAACTCGTCCCTCACCTGTGGCAGATACGAGAGGCTCTTAGTGCTCTCCGCATAGCGGTTAACGGCTCTCAGCTCCTCCATGGTCATGCCGCCATCAGCTCCTCCATTTCCCGCTCCTCCTGATCCTCCTCCATTGCCAGCGTTGCAGTTTGAGCCAGTTGCTCCAGCCGAATTGGAGCTGCAGGAGCTGCTGTGTCTTATGCCCCGATTGCAGCGGCTGCAGGTGCGCTGCTTGAGCTTGGGGGGAGTGGGAGCTGCTGCTGCTCCTGGAGGAGCAACTCCTGATCCCACTGAAGGGCGTCTTTCTCCGCCACCATCCAAGCTTTTGGTGCCAGTGCGCAATCGCCGCTGGTGGTGGCTGCTGCTCGTGGGAGCCGGCTTCTTCTTGTTCTGTCGATAGCGCCGCTTCACAAAGGTCATCTCATCCTCATCCTCGTCGTCGTCGTCCTCGTAGTCCCGCTGGTGTGGCAACTGCTGCTGTTGCTGCTGCGGCTGGTAGTGATGATGTGGCTGCTGGGGTCGCTGCTTGTGGCGATAGATGCCCCGACTTCCCTGGGGCGGAGCTATGCTGCTGATCTCCAACTCAGCACCAAAGTCATGAACGCCGTCCAACTCATCGTTGTCCTCGTCATCGTCGGCATAGTCATCGTAGTCGTAGTCTGTGGCGTTGCCATTGCCATTCCCATTTCCATTTCTTTTAGCCGGGAGTGGAGACGAGGTCATGGCAAAGATTCCGGGCCCCTCTAGCGAAACGGACAAGCGGGCACAGCTCTCGATGAACGAGTGCTCCGGGGAAACTCCCAGTGAGAGCACACTGTTCTCCAGCGCCGAACTGGAACTGGTGAGCAGGGCGGGCGTCGAGCGGGACTCCTCCTGGGCCACTAAATATCAGGTCGGCAGGGGGTTAACAAATGCATTGGATGACTCGTCAGAATGAGAGGGTAGGTACAAACAACTACTGGGCATGCAGCAAAAAGCTATAGAATGGGTGGAGAGTGCGGGGATCGAAGAAGCTTATCTTTTTGGGACACCAAATGACCAGAGATGAGCTTATTAGATATCAGATACACTTATTTTGATCGCATTCCCCCACACACACAGACAGAAGTTAGATCGGACAGTGTGGAGTAAATAGAGGTGGAGTATTCCAGAAGCAAAGCACAATAGAGTTTAGATCTAGCTATATCTACGGAGAGGTAAACACTGTAAAGGTACTCACGTAAGCCCCAACGCTCGCATTGGCACTGCAGCCATGTCTTCTCCGCCTCCAAAGAATGTTGCACTGTAGTGAAAAGCGATAACGAGTTATTAATAAGAATTTCAGGAATTTTGATTGCATGGGATATTGCGGCACGAGTTTGGAAAGTTCTTTAACCAATCAACAATGTGATTGGGGAAAAGCTAGAAGGAATGAGTCAGCTTTGTACATGAGTAAGAAATAAAATTAAAAAAATAAAAGACAACGGGCCGCAAGGGGGGATCAACAATCGCGCGGAAATAATTCGCACTAAGATAAACCCAGATGGAATACAACATAAGAACACTAAATTTACATGCAGGATTATAATTTGTACTATGTCAAGCACTAAATCTGCATTTGAACCTACACTTAGCAAGAAATTATCTTCATTGGCATCCCAACGCTTTAAACACCACAACTCGCCGGCCCGTTGTCCGACAGGAATCTATCAATTTTATCGTTAAACATTTTAAACATTATTTTTACTTTTGGTGGATTTACTATAAAGCTTTTTAGTTTTTTAAACTATTCATTTTATTTATACTTTAGTTTTAATTAGGTAGGTAGGTACTGATAATTATTGGTAAAAACAAGTTCAGGCCTGCATGCAAACCAAAAGTGTTAAACAGCCAGCCAACAAAACTTCAGAAAAACTTCAAGAAGGATCTACAAAATACTACAACGCACAAAGGACATGTTCTAGAATTTTATAAGCGTTCTAAAAATTTCTAGAGTGTTCTACAGTTTTCTATATATCGTATGCTTAGTGGTGTTACGCAGCCAGATAGCCAGATAGCCACAAGTGAAACTAATATAAAGCGTTTAAAAATACAATTTGTTCTTTTCTAAATCTTTAAACTTTAGTTATATTTCAAATAGTTTATTTTAAAAATGTGGTGTCGTGTTATCAATAGCGGACATTGCTGGAACTACACGCGTTGCTGTCGCCATCTATCTTTGGCTGCGAAAGCTTTCAAGAGCTTAGTGGTGTTACGCAGCCAGATAGCCAGCCACAAGTGAAACTAATATAAAGCGTTTAAAAAATACAATTTGTTCTTTTCTAAATCTTTAAACTTTAGTTATATTTAAAATAGTTTATTTTAAAAATGTGGTGTCGTGTTATCAATAGCGGACATTGCTGAAACTACACACGTTGCTGTCGCCATCTATCTTTGGCTGCGAAAGCTTTCAAGAGCTTAGTGGAGTTACGCAGCCAGCCAGCCAGATAGCCAGCTAGATAGCCAGCCAGATAGCCAGCCAGATAGCCAGCCAGCCACAAGTGAAACTAATATAAAGCGTTTAAAAAGAAATTTTTCCCAGAACATTTTATTTGGGAAAGATATCTATTCATTTTATAACATTTAACTCACTTTTGTGTTTGTAATGTTTAGCTTTTAAAAAATAACAAACAAAACAAATGTCTTGGAATAACGATCATTGTATAACTTACCAGATTTCCAGATTTAAACATTTTCTTTAAATAAATGTATTATTTAAGTTGTAAGTTGTAAGTTTAAAGGACTAAAGCTGAACTTAACAACTTAAAACCATCGTCTAAAATTGGGCTATTCAACTGTTTTCCAAAGCTTATGCTTCAATATTTTGAATGATTTAATCCTTTGCACCACTCACATGCGTATTTCTGTTGAGCCAACTTGCCACGTGGCGGTGGTGGATATTGAAAGCTGCATATCCACTCATCCTGCACCTTGAGAATGCGTCCAGTGACGCGGGCGTAATATTCGTAGTTATCGCGCCCAAAGATATCGTGTGTGGCAAACTTATCAATTATATTCTGCATGATCTTCGTAGAGACCTAAAAGGAAAAATAAATACATGTTTAAATATGTTTTATATGGCAAAGAGTGTTCTAAAACTTACCTTGAACTTGAGCACATCCTCCATGCGAGCGGTTTTGCCATCGCTGACGCAGGATTGAAAAAAACTGGGGGCCACGGACACGCCCAGCGCCTCACTGGTCATTCCGGTGGAGGCGTGGGCCGCATTGCTCGCAATAACCCGGAATGTGCCGAACAGTAAAACTAATAGATGCTGTGTGTATTTCGGCAGCGAACCGAAGAGTCTGCAAAGAGGAAAAGAGAAAGGTTCTTTAAACAAAAAAATGTCGGAACATTAATCTTAGAGATATCCAAAGTACACTTTGAGAAACATTTTGCTACAGTTCTGATAAAACATGATTTCACTATAGATTTTTTTAAGAAGGATTTTCTTATTCTTAGAAAATGTAGGCCTTTTTTTTACTATGAAAATATGAAAACAATATAAAAATGCAGATTATTTATTTCCGCTGTTTGTATTTGATTTACATATACTATTTTCAGGTCCAAATGAACATATAGTGCTATATTTAGTGTCAGAAATTTATAAGTTTTTAGTTTAAAGAGATTTTTTTGTTTCACTTAAAAGGAAATTCGCATTTTTTGTAAGTGCAGGCGATGGCCAAGGCTGATTGTAGATTTTATAAATATTTGTTGAGATCTGTTATCATAGCGAAATGAATGTCTTGAACAAGTTGAGCTGGCAGAGGGCAATTGTTAGTCATGTTGTTATTACCATTACAGAAGTGCACTGACTCATTCTAAGGTGAACTACTTGTGGCCGCTTGTTACCCATCAAAATCAAACTCAAAATCATCGCCTGGCCGGGCCGGCAAAGAAAGTCAGAGCTTCAGTGCTCCCCTGTTCACACTTTCATTTTGGCTTTGGCGTGCCTAATGATTTTTCGAAACAAATGGTTGAGCCAGCTGCAGCTATCGGTGACTTTGGCCGGGGAAGAAGTAAAACTGGTTGGCAACCTCCTAAGCGTCCACATTACACAACTTGATAGAGGTAGCAAACCAAAACCAAAAACCAAACCAAAGCCAGCACCAAAAGCCAAGACAAGCCAAGCAAGGCAAGTTAAAAAATAAAAAAAAAAACCCAACTCAATCAATTAATGCTTTAAAAGCAACACTCTCCTCACAACATCTCTCCGAAGTTGTGGCGCTTAAAAAGTGAAAACTTCAAGATCCAACAATATATGGAGGTGGAGTTGAAGAAGTGGGGGCCGGGTCCAAAATCGCTTGACAATGAACTATACTATAATGCGTCGGCTGTCTGGCTCTATTTTCAGCTATAGTGTGAATTGCCCGAGAAGAAAGAAAAACAAACTAACGAGAGAAACGACAGCTTAGCAAGATAAGTGTTGCATTTAGAAGGAATATCTGTGTTGAAAAAAGGGAGTGCACTGGGAGGGTTTTAAAAAAATTACACGAAAATATTGGAAAGTCTCAAGTGAATGATAGGATTGCAGTTAATTGAAAACGAGAAAATAAGCCAACACATTTTGTACGATGATGGAACCCGCATGAACTGTCACAAATGGAGAAATCCAAAGTAAGAGGTTGGAACCTCAAACGCTTTAAATTACCCAGACAAGACATTTTTCTATAATATGTTGGAGAAAACTGAGGACCAGATGAGCAGATTTTCTTGGAAAACCTAATGGTGCTTATTATAACAATGGTTAAATTTATGGTTTTAGTGGGGTGTTATAATATTCAACAAGATGCATTGTATTCTTTATTTAATGTGTCAATTTTCTAACTTAGTCATTATTATTAAAAGTGAATGCTTTGTGTCAAGTGCATTGATATATCGCATATTGTTTTATTATTCCTAGATTAATATTTTTGTAAAGACCATACTTTCCCATTAATTTTAGTTATGAAAAACACTTTCTAGGGTTATTGTTGGTCAAGGTTTTTGTTGGGTTCCCAGGTTCATTAGTTCATTGATATCTCTCAATTTGTTTGCTCAACTACAAGCGAGTCAATAGGGCGATGTGAACAACCCAAGCAATGCCACCAGACCCAACCCAAGCCAAACAAACACTGTAGTAAACCCTAAACCCCACCTCTAATCAGGCAACCATTGCATTGTAAATAAAAACTGGAAAAACGTGCCGCTGAAAGTTATCCCAGCATGAAAAAAAAGAAGGACTTCTTATCTTATCGATACAAATTTAAACTACACATGTTGCGGCTTCTTCTGGTGAAAATTTGAACTCCCTGGAGGCCAAAAGCGGTGACGATAATAGTGGGAAAAAGCTAATGATCACCTCGAACTCTCGGCTAAATGTCGCCTGATAACGATTATCAATTACTATTCGTTTAGATTGTCTTGTTTTTGGCGTCGAGTAACGCCCATAAAGCGGAATGCGTACAAATCGTTTATTAATTGCAATAATTACGTGGAATGCTGTTAAAAAAATATATAAACATCAACCGCAGAAACCACAACAACAACCGACAGCGGAACAAGTGTTTACGTCTGTTGATATTGGACAGATAAGCAATATCACTGGGCCGCACTGGGGTTTCGAGCCCTACGATCCCAAAAATAGGTACCTTAATGGCATGAGTAATAGTGGTTTATTGTTTACTTTATCATTTGATGATTTTTACCTTTTTTCAACGTTTGCTTCGTGATTGATGGACGCTTTGGGAATCGAGGGGCCATTAGGGTCTATGCATTACCTTATATAATCAAGTTGCGCATGCGCCGTATCAGTTCGCTTTTATTCCACTCATTTACATAATCAATAGGCCAAATAAAAGAGAAACAAACAAAACAGACAATAAAAAAAAACAGACAAGCATTAGCATTTATTTCCACGAATCGGTGCTAAATAGTTTCCGATTTTTATATTTTAGTATTGGCCATGCGTATTCTTCTGGGTATTGTTCATTGACAGACAGACAGACAACGCGTCATTTTATTTAGATGATTCATATTCATTTATTGTTAACTTTGTTTATTTGCCCTGCCGTTGCTGTTTTTTCATTCATAAAAATGAAATATGTCGGACAATTTTTTATGCAGTGTTTTATTCGCATATTTTTTGCTCGTTTTGTTTGTATTTTGCCGCATTTGATTTGCTTTTGTAACAGTATTTTATCACAATATTATATGTGTCTGCAGATATGCGATTTGTTTTCAGTTCGTTACGTATGAGAAGTCTCGGAAGATGTCGAGAGTCCATAATGCTCTGCCCTACAGAGAAACCAGTTTCACGATATTCCCACCAACTCTTTTGTGACACTTTCGAGTGGAGATCTTTGCATTTTCAGTATTTCGGTGTGAGTAAGTCAAGTGAGTGAATTATGCCGACTGTCGAGGTCTGTGTAAGTGATAAGTGAAATATCATACACGAGATAATTGAGTTTCCTTGCGTTACATACAGTGCTTGAATGGCTTACATTAATGAAGAACTACATAGTATATTTTATGGAATTGAACTGACTGATAGCTTATAAGTACAGCTTCATTCAAAGCCACTTTGAGTGAGGAAATGTTACGATATGGGGAAACCAGAAGTAAGGTTCTTTGGTCTTGATTATAAACTTTGCAACTCCAGTTTATAATCAAGTCCAGTATAGTCGAGTATAGATAACAATACACATTATTTACCTAACCCATCCCCTGATAAATACCTATCCTGTACTCACAAGGTTCATATAATAAACAGATGATCAATGTTGGTCAGTTTTGAAATGCAATGTAAGCCGGGTGGATGACAATATAATGAGCAATATGTGGTTCAATTGATGTGGTCGCCGTTCTTAATGATTCACTTACATTAGGTCATAAACAAATAAGTTAATGATAGGCTGCTAAGAGAATTACGCATCACTTGAGGGAACAAAGGGCATTTGGTGTCTAGGAGACTAATAATAAAGGAAAGTGTGTGTGTATCTCTGGATCGCTTATCGCAACGGCTACACTTTTTGCCTACTAAGCAGGCCGGATCGGTCAGTTTTTATAATTATGCTGCTCGTATCTCTTATATCTTTAAGCTTCCCCCTCTGTTTTTTCTGTCTTTCTGCATCAGCATCAATATTCATTGCGGCAAGCTCAATCTGCATATTCTGTTCTCTTCCACGCCCAAGTTTTGAGACTGCAGAATTGTACACAGAAAAATAATGTATGTTCTTATATAGAAAGATATTATAATACATTATAAAATTAACTCACATCTTTTAAAAGTTTTTCGTGTGTAAATATTCTTTATAATTATTATTTTCTAGTATACACTTAAGTTATTGTAATAAAAATTTTAAAATATGGTTCAAAATAATATTTAGTTTTCAAGTGTTCTCTGTAGAAGTTGGAGATTCATGATTAAGAAGATCGAGGGGAGTATCGAGTGGATGATGATGTGGTAGCCACAGCCTTTGTGTTCGTTTAACAGATGCGAAAACATAACCGCAGCAGCAGCAAGTTTTTTATGACGGTTGTGTTGTAGTAGCTTGGTCGGCACAATACAAAAGACAATACGTCATAATAATGAACCAAGCAAAAGCAATTCTCGCACCAACAACACAGAATGCACGATAATAAAAAGCAGTTTTCAACATACATATACTAAGTGCAAACATCACGATATGCGATATATGACGACTATGACCCAGCAGCAACCAAGCTAACGACAATGCCCTGATTACACTCCACAACCGATTGTCTGTTTTATAGCAAGGTGTAATCAATCATGAACATCGGGATAATTAATTATATGCTGTCCGATGTAAGAATTTAACAGTACAAGTTTTTAAAACAATAAGTGAAGAAAGTCAGTAGTAGAATACCAAACAAATTTTCACCTAATGATTAATGAGTGACTTTCTTTAAAAAAAAAATAAACACAAAATTTCAATTAAAAAGAAAATTAACAGAACTTCAACAAAAAAAACATAACTCCTTTGAAGCTACTATTCTATTCGTTTTAGTGAATTAATTATGCTATGAATGTTAAAATTATATCCCATTTGATAAGAGTTTAATAGAACCCTGACCCCCAAAAGGAAACCAATTCCCTGCTGGACAGTGTATATCCGCCATATGTTTTTAGTGACTGCGTCTGCAGTTCAGTTGTTCATCGTTCAACGTTCAGGGCGATTCAATTCACTGAGGGAAAAGTGCGAACCCCAGAGAACCCTTGAGGCAAAGAAATACAGACGTTCCACTGACGCAAATTTCCACGCTTTTTGTATGTTTATAAGTACTTTTTTTTTGCGCTCGCTTTATTTAACATTTATTGGTTTTCTTTGGCATTGTTGTTTATACACAACGGCGGCAGTTTCGAGTTTATATTTATGCAAAGTCAAAGTCGAATGGATACTCCTGAGGTGGCAGTCGATAAAAATAAAAGATTACCCAACCCATCACGGTTTACAGGGTACAATCACACCCTCAAATTTCAAGAAACTAAAACAGAAAAATAGCTGTTAGTTAGGAACCTCTTAACAATTGCAAATCATAGAATTTCCATTGTCTTAGGCTAGGGAAACTCAGTAAACAACAAACAGCCCCAACCGAAAAACCAATAAAAAGGAGAAAACGGTTCAATGCCACTAAAGAACAATACATAATTATTATCCGGAAACAAATATTTTTGAATTGAAAAAAATTATCTAAGCGGTCATAAATTTTGAACAAGTGGCAATTCGATTTTAACTGCTTAGCTTTGTACAATTTATTCCTAATAAATAGCATTTTCTGTTTCCTAGTCCAAAAACTTAAGGAGATGAAAATAAATGTGTTTTCTTACAAAATCCTGAAGAATAGGAAAGCTTTTAAAATAATTAAACATGTTGAATTGTTAGTTAGAATCCTTGTTATTATTGTAAAAACATCCTAACCAATTAAAAATAATAATCAGGAACCTTTTCCTTTAACTTTTATCTCATAAAACTGTTTTTACAACACTGGAACATGTTGAAGTCCTTGTAAAAACTCTGGTGCTAAGTAAAGTTTACTAAAGTTTTCTTAAAGGTCTATGGGTTCTTAAAAACATTGCAACTTGTAAAAAAAAAGTATTTTACAAGGTTTTTGAGTGGGTTTATGTAAACCGCATATCTATAAAACTTTTGGTTCACGCAACCCCGACCGATAAAACAAGAACAATACCTTTGCTTATGAATAACCGTATATAATAATAATCAGGAAACGAACCTCAGTCGACTGGAAGTGGGCGGGGGGGCAGGAAGGGGGTGTCCCTTCCAGACGTCGGATGACGATGACGGCTTATGGACTTATAGACAAGAACGTTGTCTGCCTTTCAGTTGTTGTTAATGCCATTTGGGACAATGCGGCTTTGTCGTCTCCCTAAGTTGTTGTTGTTCTTGCATTGCAGTTTTTGCCATTTGTTTGTCTAGACCAACAAAAGCGAGCAAATTCTCATTCCTCTCTCCTTCTCCTTCTCGTCGTTCTTTTTTGCACTTATCAGTATTCGCAGCAGTTTTCCCTTCCAGTCGACTATTGTCCAGCCGGCAATTGTGTAAATAGCCTATTAACTATTAACTATTAACTATGGCCAACGAACAACAAGAAGAAGATGCAGAAGCAGGATAGTGTGCATAATTGATGAAGAGAATAAGAGAAAGGGCAAAAGAAAAGGAGAGGTGGAGAAAGAGCAGCTGGCATATGGCAGCTGATCGAGCAGAAAATGGGGTTTTTATCGGTTTCCAGATTGATTTTGCCCTTGCAAAATGGATTGCATATTTGCATACACAAATGATAAAACTTTAGCAACAACTAATTTAAGCCAAATTAATAGTTAAGCTGTCATACAAAATGTTTCACAAAATGTAGGTCAAAATGTTGTGAATTTCTTTACAACTCAAATAATCTGAAGTTGAAGAAATTCAACAAATGAGAGTTAATCAAATAGCAAAAGAAGAAGTCACACGAAAAAAGCAACAGGCGTTGCAAAAAGCTTGCAAAAGCTCTTTTCCAGCCAGGCAACAAGTTGCGATTAACAGGACGAACGGATGAGAGAGAAAGGGAGTGGGAGAGAGAAAGCGCTCTTCCAGCAGCTGCTTGCTTTGCTTTTGCTTTCTTGCTGTGTTTGTAATTTACACAAAACAAAACAAAACAATCGAGAAAAACAATACACAATTCATTTATATTTTCGGTCTATTGCAAAAACGTGCAACAATGACGTCGATGCGCTGCAATAACAACAAGAGCAACAGCAACCGTGAAACAGCAACAACAAAGCCAGCAGCTGGAAATTAAGCAAACGATGTGCCAACTGATGGAATTGAGAGGGTGCGAGCGGGAGACCAACAGCGTACTCCCTCTCTCTCTCTCTTTCTTTTTTTTTTGCGTTTACGTTTAATTGATACAAAGTTTCCAACGCGTGTCTATTTATAAAGGTGTTGGTGTTGTTTCTTTCGGCGGAGGCGCTATTTTCGCGCATTTTGTTTGATTCGATTGTGATTGCCCAATGTGGTTGTTGTTGTACCAGTTGTTGTTGTTGTTGCTGTTGTTGTTGGTGCTGCGCCTGCCCCAAAAAGTAAATAAACAAAAGGAGCCAAAACGAAGCAACAATTACAATAAATGTGTATATAATTGTACAGGTTTGAAAAGTTTACACAAACTTACAGTTGCGTTCAAAATAATAGAAATGTTTTTTTTTAAAGATTTGATAAATCAAATAAGCAGCAGAAAGGACAACATTTTAAAACAAAATCAACTAGTTATTATTTCTAACTTGGAAAAATTCGATTTTATTATTATTACTTTATTTTTAAATGGTTTGTATTTATCGAAGGAAAGCCAATTTTTATTTAGGTTTTTTTGATTTGAATTTAAAGCAAATAATAAAAGACTTTTAAAGCCCTTAATTGAATTAAATTGTTTTTTAAAAATGTATTGAAATATTTCTATTTTAGTTTAGAAATGATAAACACATTTTTTTAAATATGTATAAAAAAAGTAAAAAAATTATCGGGGTCAAAAAACTTCAAAAAAAGGGGTGACATCGGTATGTAAATTTGGGCGAACGTTATCATATTACTATGAAAAAACCTGCTCCTATTATCTCAACCGCTGCTGTACACATACGCACAGGTTGCCAAACTGAAAACGTACGTTTTCCAACCCACCGCCCCCCCGCAAAGAGCTCCACGCGAAATGAAAATAATTTGGCGGTCGATTTCTACGCATGTAGAAGTTTTAAATTTATGTTTTATTGCTGACGTTATTTGTTTACACGCACATTTAGCATTTAGCGTTCGATATTGAGTTTTCAGTGTTCGGTTTTCGGTGTTGGGCATTTAATGTAACCAATGGATCTGCTGACGCAGTAGCATCCCATCCCATCCCAACCATATCCATCTCAATCAGCCAAATGTTTAGCAAATTAACCAACAGTTAAAATAAGCCCAAACAGACAAATCATTTCAGGCTGTCAATTGCAATCGATCGGCTCTAAATGTTCGATTTCTTAATTATTGCAGGCCTCTCACTTTGCGAAAAATAAAAAAAAAAACTAAAAGAAGAACGGACATAACAATCCCAAATTGCAGCAGTTAAATATTTCGTTTACTTTTAATGGAGTTTCTTTGTGTGTAAGTGTTGGCCCACGCTTTATGCTCTAATTCAGTTGGTTAGAAATCGATTGCAGCAAAAAAAAACACAAAACAAACAAACAACAACAGAGAGTTAACCAAAAGCGAATCGAAAATCCAAGCTTAACCCTTTCAGCGGTTTCTGTTTACATTCCCAAGTTTCTTAAAACCCATACAAGGCTGAACAGTGAATCAGCGAAAAGCTGAATAAATTATATACTCGTACAGTCGGTATTCTATAAGTTTAAAATGGCTTAGTTGAAGTACAAACATTTCAATTTGGTAGTGTTTATGACCGACTATTTAAGTTTTGATTGACCAAATTAGAGGGGTCGTTTTCATACCACCCTTCCCTATAAATTCTAAAGTTCGAGCTTATTTTACTTGGTATTTCTGTTAAGTTATACAAAATAATTAAATTGCAACGGAAAACTATCTGAAATAGTTGTTATGAAAAATTCCCTAAAGACTAAGGAAAAAAAAAAGCAAAGATAATATAATATTTTACTACAAAATTGTAGGTACCAGATAATGGTTGATTATTTCCAAGTCGTACTGTTTATTATAAAACCAAACAATCGCTGCTTGTTTTTTTTTGCCACCGCACAAATTATGTAAATTGGCAAGGCACATCTAAGGGTTAAGCGAACGCTTAACGCTCAAGTGAAAATTGGTGAAAATCTACACAAATGTGTCAACAAGTGCCAGGAAACAACAACAAGAACAACGTAAAGATGTAGAGGCAAGCTTTCCAGTGAATTAACTCCCCCTGAAGATTCTTGGGGCTGCAACCGAATCTACATCTATAGATCCGGTTCAGCAAGTTTACCGCAAGCTAGTTACACTACAACCAAACCAAAACGAACACATCTATGAATGTGTGAGTGTAGCACACACCTGGGGTTAAAATAATAGTAGTCAAGAGGAATGGACATTCTTTTAGTTTAGCAAACGAGCTGAATACTAATTTTCCAGGTAATACCATCCCGATCAAGGAGTCCCTCAATACGATTGTCTACAATTAATTTATGATATTGTCAAAGACACTTTCTGTTCGGTGAAAATATATTCAAATGTCTGTAGAGGATTTATGGTAAATGTGTAATGATTTTGACTGAAGCGGTAGTAACATGTCTAGATTTAATCAACTTTAAAGACGTGGCTAAATTTATCGTGACTGCGAGTAGATTTACTTGCTGAGGGAATTGATAATAATTACTTTTTAAACTGATGTAAACATCATTTAAACTTGGACATTTACCGGTATATAAACTTTTGTTTTATTTTTCCTTTAAATAGTCTTTGTTTTTCCTATAGTATTTTTCCGACATATTCAGTTACGAATATTCTTGAAAACAAATATTGTTCCTGATAAATGGAGGTTTAAAGTTAAAAGTTTGGACTGCATAATTTGTATGCAAATTTGTAATGTTCTAGACCTGTTCAACTGAATTTCTTGAAATATTTGCAAGTTTTTTAGCATTACTACCCTTTTAAGAATATTACGTTTCTCGTGATTATATTTAAAGTTCAATCAAAGTTTCTGGCGAAATTAGTTAAAGAGTTATCGCTTGTAGCTCTAGGATAATACATCAATAAAATTAAATTTAATTAAATTATAAAATTATTATTTCTAATAAATATATAAAAATACCGACTTCCTGCCACAACTTTTGATGCTACTTTCGCGACCCCCACTGTGTCCATTGCCCCACCTTCGCAATCGCACTCCTACTAGCAAACTCACCTGTGCAATCGCTCCGTCTGCTCGGATTCGTTCTGCAGATCGTTGATGGCGAACAGCTCCATCTCGCCACTCCGTCCGAAAATGCCGTTGGGGATCTTGCGGAGGAACTTCTTTAGCACGCTGGCGATGGTGAAGACCGAGTAGTTGTCCACATTGACCAGCCGTCCGGCCTGCAGGAAATGGATGAGCTTCTTCATGGCCCCCTGGTGTCCTGGGGCCCTGAACACATCCCTTCGGTTGGGCGACTCTTTGTTGAGCTTCAGGATCAGGACGAGCAGCGGTCCGGGAATGTTGTTGTTGTGCTTGCAGACCTCCTCGAGGGGAACTCCAAACTTGACCTTCTCCAGTCTGTAGGGATAAGCGGGAGCGGTGGCTGGGTGGCCGCAGGAGGTGACCACATTTCCCAGATCGGCGGCACGCCTGTGAACGCGTTCTGCCCAGCTGGACATGACTGATGCTCTGTGTTTTCCTCTTTTTTTTTTCTCACTTTTCGGGTTTTCCTGCCTCTGCCTGCCTGCCTGCGCGCGTCTGTATGTATGCGGGGGGGAAAACAAAAAATGTGCTCAGCGGTTTTTATGGTTTTATGCTGCTGCTGCTGGCCAGAAACATGTTCGCTGCGCTGGAATGATAGTGGTTTCGCTTGCGTCGCGAAAGTGGCTTTTTAAATCAACAAAACGCAGCTTCGCGTCTCCTGCTTCTTCTTGTTCGTTTGTCTCCTCCTTTTGGGCGTTGTTTTTTGCTTTTGGAGTCTGGATTCCTTTCTTAATTTAACCAGAATCAGCATCCAGCTTCCACACTGAACATAAAACACTTGATTTCGGGCTGCTTTGATTAAAAAGTCGCCAGCACTCCTGTATGCATTTTTTCTTTTTCTCCGTTTCGCGTCTCTCTCTCTTTTCCACTGCGTTTCTCCGTTTCTTTTTTCGTATTCGTTTTCTGCTTTGGGCAACGCCTCGGAGCTTTGCTTTGGTTCCCTAATTTGCTGAATTAAACGCGACCCTCTTACATTCTGTTCGGTTTCACTGGGAACGCGGCGCTCGGCGTTCGCTGTTGGTTAGTTTTGCACTTGGATTAGTTGGTGTTATTCGGGGAGTATTTAATTATTTTGTAGCGTTTTCCCGCACGCACGACTTTTTTCGCTGTATTTTGTGAACGGTGTGACCATGCAGAGGCTTCGGGCAAAAAACCAAAATTGTGAACAGTGTGACTGTGTATTTTGTGTGTGTGACCGTACAGTGTACACTAGCGGCTTTGGGTGAAATACCAATATATTCAGCAAGGCGCTAAAAGTTTCTGATTTTAAATTTTGTGACAAATAAAAAATTAAATTAACAAGAAAAACATCTTCTAATTCTGCTGCTTTTGAAGTCCCTTATTAGAGGGCTTATTTTGTTTTTAAATAAAAGCTAGTTACAAAAAAAGCCGCCAAGCAGCAGACTATTTTCTGTTTTGCTTGGCCTTTTTTTTTTTAAATCCGCAAAAAGTCTTAAAACACTCAAAAACAGAATTACATTTTTCTTTGTTTGCTCTTCCATTTCATACCACCTTAAATTAATTACCAAAATTGTACTCTTCCTTTTTTTTTTTTTTAAATACTGAATTTTAATATTTAATTTAAAAAAAAAAAAAAAAAAATAAAAAAAAAAAAAAAAAAAAAAAAAAAAAAAAAAAAAAAAAAAAAAAAAAAAATAAAAATTTTTTTATTTTTTTTATAAAAATAATTTTTTTTTTTTTTTTTTTATAATAAAAATTTTATATTTTTTTTTAAAAATATATTTTTTTTTTAAAATTTTTTTAAAAAAAATTTTTTTTTCTATTTTAAAACCTTTTTTTATAAAAAAGGTTGTAAAAAAATAAGTATTTTTTTTTTTTTTTTTTTTTTTTTTTTTTTTTTTTTTTTTTTTTTTTTTTTTTTTTTTTTTTTTTTTTTTTTTTTTTTTTTTTTTTTTTTTTTTTTTTTTTTTTTTTTTTTTTTTTTTTTTTTTTTTTTTGTTTGGGTTGTTTTTTTTTTTTTTTTTTTTGTTTTTTTTTTTTTTTTTTTTCCCAAAGAAAAGGTGTTAATATTATTTTTTTTTTTTTTTTTTTTTTTTTTGTTTTTTTTTTTTTTTTTTTTTTTTTTTTTTTTTAAATTTTTTAAATTTTTTTTCCTGGGGGGGAAAAAAAAAGGGCAAAATTTTTTTTCCCCCCAAGGCAAACTCAAACAATCAAAGCTCTTGTCGTGTGCCAGGTTGTTTGGGAAAGAAAAGAATAATAAAAAGGAAATCCCAATTGAATAATGAAATTCGAAAATGTTAATGAGGCAACCGCAAATGTTATCCTTTTTTTTTTTTTTTTTTTTTTTTTTTGTTTTTTTTTTAAATTTTTGGTTATTTCGGGGTTATTCCCGCCTTTTTAATTTTTATAAAAAAGGGGTGTTCATCTAATAAAATACCATCAAACTAAGGGTATTCCTTATTTATTTGATAAAGATTTTAAGATTATTGATTTAATATGGTAATAATTTAAAAGTAATAAAAATAGTGAGACAAATTATTCAGTTTTGGTATCTCGTGATTTATTTCTAGTAAAGTAGTTATTTATTTCTAGAAAAGTAGTGACGAGAAAAAAAAATTTGGGGAAGATACTATCGCGATTAGTTTTATAACTACCGATAGTGCAAGCTGAATCCAAACCATCGATACTATCGATAGTGCCACCGGTAGTTTGACACCTCTATGGAACAGGCCTGAATAAATTTACTAGTTACAAAAATCAGTTAAAACTTGCATTTGTTAAAAAATCTAATAGTAAAAACTTCTTTACACCTCAAAAAGTGTTATATGACTAGTTTTTATCACATAATCAATTTAAAAAAATCTCCATTTACATTATTTACCCACCAAATTAAATCGCAACTCCCTTAAAAACTAATTTGTGACCTCACAGCTCTCGCAGAATTTGCGCATCGCCTGCCCACCCCTGGTCCAATTTCAGATTATGCAGCCCTGGCCTGCTACGAACTATCGATAGATAACTAGAGATGAAACGTAACATTAAAATAGTGAAATTGTTGCAAGTCAAACAACAATAACAAAATACATTAAAAACGCATATAAATTGGTAAAAACTCTTGGCTAAACAAGTACGTATACCGCAGTGGTCGACCGTAGAACAGTGTACCTGCTTTTTCACTGGCATTGCCCAATGCTATCGGTAATTATTTTGTGTTGTCTGCTGTGAAAGTACCAACAACAACAACATCCCGACTCGAGCAGAGGCAACAAAAACAAGAGTAACGTCAAGAGGCAGAAATAGTATTCCTTTCAATCGACAAATATAGATGTTTTTTGTACAGACTAGGCGAGTTTTTAGACCGAAATTTAGCAGTTTTCCCAGTGGCAGAGGAGAGGGAAGGCACACAGTCATCGCTTTTGTGACGTGCTCACCTTGAATTCACCAGCAGCAGCAAGATATTGACCCTGCTGCCAGCGACACACTCGCGCGCATTCAACTAGCACCCGTTTTTAATATGTCTCGCTTTGAAACTCTTTGCATGGACAGAGCGCGGCGACAACTGCAACAACTGGGTGAACAAATGACCACCGCCGCCTCCACATCGCAGCATGCGTCGTCCTCCACTATGATGGCTGGTTCCGGGTCCCTGGCCAGCTCTTCCTCATCCTCCGCCGCCCCCACGACCACGCCCAGCAGCTCGGCGGTTCGGGCACTGGCCATGGAGTACAAGTCGCTGCAGGAGGAGCCGGTGGAGGGATTCCGCGTCAAGCTGATCAACGATGACAACCTGTTCGAGTGGGAGGTGGCCATCTTTGGGCCACCGGACACTCTCTATCAGGGTGGCTACTTCAAGGCGCACATGAAGTTCCCGCACGACTATCCGTACTCACCGCCATCCATACGCTTCCTGACCAAGGTCTGGCATCCGAATGTCTACGAGAACGGTGATCTGTGCATATCGATACTGCATCCACCTGTGGACGATCCGCAGAGCGGGGAGCTGCCCTGCGAGCGCTGGAATCCACACGCAGAATGTGCGCACCATCCTGCTGTCGGTTATATCGCTGCTCAACGAGCCCAACACATTCTCACCGGCCAATGTGGACGCGTCGGTCATGTACCGCCGGTGGCGGGATTCACAGGTAAGACTGGCTCTTCCATTCGCAGTAAATGTCTAGCATACGGACTTGGGCCCCTAGGTACGAGGAAAGCTGTAACTTCTATAAGTTTTTTAATCGTTAAATTCTTAAACGATCTTGACCACATAAATGTTTTTTTTAAATGGTTGTATTGTAACTTCTACAGAATATTGGTTGTGTTTCTTTTTTACCCCTTGAATATAAATTGTGGTTTTTAATTTCATTTAAACCATAAATTTAATTCTGTAAGTTAACCCAAGAGTAAAGATAGTTAAAGACTGCAACAACTTATTGTTTATCATAAAACAACCTCCCTAGAAGTCCGTATGCTAGACATTTACACCCGCTAATTGGCTTTTTAATAAGGACTTTGCTGATTGCAGGGGAAGGACAATGAGTATCCCAACATCATACGCAAACAGGCCCTGGCCGCCAATGCGGAGGCCAAAAGAGAGGGCATCGTGGTGCCGATGACCCTGGAGGACTATTGCCTGAAGCCCACACGCAAGCCCACAACAGAGTCTGGCCTGGATGCCAACTTCTACGACGATGATTTCGATCTGGAGACGGAGGACGATCTGCCCACAGACGACGATGATGATTTCGATGAGGATGACGACGATGATGAAGATGAGGACGAGGATGAGGAGGACAGTGCCACGGCGTCGATTAGCAAAAATAATGGCGGTAGCAAGTGCAAGAACAATGGTCTGGGCAGGGAAGCAGCAGCAGCCGGTGCAGACGATGCCGAATCCGCCGATGACAGCGGCAAGGGGGAGACCACATAATGTATCGATCGAGCCGCATCATTTCTTCCTCCCACTCCTGCCCTAGGCGGCGAGCCACCGCCTTTTCATTTCTCCAACATTATTACTATGATTAATGCTAATTATAAAAGTTTCAAAACTAAACCGATCAACTGAGAAAATAATTATTTACCTAGTTTATACGACAGTAGATTATTGGAGGGTTGTCGAAACCATGGTCCTAAGCTGATTTTACCTACTCTATTTTACTTTGATTAACTAAGACGATTCGTAATAAACTATTGGTACGTGCGGGCTAACTCAATTTCCAGCCTGTGGAAAGCAATTAATAGAGTTCAGGGACTTCTCCAAAAAAAAAAAAAAAAAAAAACCCCAACAAACATAAAACTCAATATCAATATACATGATATATACTAGGCATAAATTAATATTTAAAAATATACGTATTTGATGACGCCTACATCCCATTCGAGACACTACATCCTATCGTACATACAGACACAGAGCATCAAGGTAAACAGAAACAACAGCATAACATACACATAAAGAACAATCAATGGATTTCAAGAATAAAAGCAAATATGGAACCTAGCAAATAAGCCATTTTTAAGTGCAAAATTGACAGAGTAAGTTAAAAACCAAGAACAATTGCAATATAGAAACGAAGAACCGCATTGTATAAACAGTAACAGGATTGCAACAAAGATAAATAAGCCAAATAAAATTACTGAAAAAAAAGAATGGTCTTTGAATCTAGTGGTGTAAATTGACAGCTTATCATGACTTCACTAACAAATATAAAGATTTAAATTGCATCAAAAATTTTTCCCAAGCTAGAAGTTGAAGATGATTTTCCGGGTGATGAAATCTGCATAATCAGAGATAGTTAACTTTGGAATGCAAGCTAGTAAATATACAAATTTTCATTTGATTACGTTCATCTGTATAATTTATTTGTTCGCCTTTGTTTCATTAATTTAGATTTGAGCCACAAGCTTCGCCCGCTTGCGCCAGGCCAAGAGTGCCGGCGTCAGATCCTTATCGGTAATAGAGGGCATGCGTATCAGCGAGCTATAGACACCGATATCGGCCACCGACATCTGGGTACCGCCGAAGTACTGCTGTTGCTGCAGTCTCTTGTCCAGCAATCGCACCATCGCCACTTGTGTTTTGTGCGTGTTGCAGCGCAGCAGTTGGTAGCAAATGTCCAGGACGAGATCGATCTCGTTGCACAATGGAGAGCCCTCGTACCGGTATTCCGTAGGACCCACTCGACCCAGGTACCGGATGATGTTGACTTCTCCGTAAATGGGCACGTACATGGTGGGCGAGCTGATCATTTCGGTGTGTTCGCCTGCGAAAGAATCAGCATAATCAGATTTAGTTTCTTTAAAAATCACATTCACTTTAAATGACTTAACTATAATTCAATTTTATTCGATGAAGACCAAAAGATTTGAAATATGTGTAAGGGTATTTATATGATAATACAAAGCATTAATAATTAAAGACTTACAGTTCTTCCAGATAAGCGTTACATTAATCTTGGGCAGATCCGGGTTGACTGGGACCTTGGCTAAGTTGGATTCAAATTCCCGAGCTGCTGGTCCAATATCGGCCATCGTGGAGTGCGTGAAGGTCTTCACATCAATCGTGTACAAATCCCGCCAGGCATTCTTCAGGGCCAACAAGGCGTAGGGTATGAAGTTGGGATGTCCATTGATCACAACATCCTGCAGTGGAATCTAGTTGGTAATACGGAAAAGAAATATTAACTAAGGGATTTACTTTGAGGGATTTACGAAGTGTTTATAGCCAAACCGAGAATTGATTTTATTATTTCGATTAAGGTTATAAGTGAAGTAAACATGGCTTATTCATGTTATATAAGTTTGACTGCAGTTCCTACCTCTTTTAAGCCACCATTCTGGAAGGCCGTCGTGTGCTGGAAGGTCTTGCCGCACACACGGACTCCTAATCCCGCCCGTATCTGTCCCAGCTGTGCCTTGAGATCCTCCAGTTGCTGGAGCACCTTCTCCTGACGTTTGGCCACCGTCGCCGTGTCGTCCTGGAATCGGAGGGTAAGAAAGGACATATTTAGCTGGAGAGCGTCCTTTGGCCAAGGCCACATGAACAGCGTAAGCAACACAAAACGGAGCGTGGATACACAATATTTTTGTGGTTTTGTTTTGTTTCTTGGTTAGTCGGTGGTTTATAAATAGAATTTCGTATTTTAGTAGTTGCAGTTGTTGTTGTTGGTGGTGGTCTTAACCTTCAGCAGTTGTTGTATTTGTCGGCCTAAAGTGTCCAAATCAAGTGCACATGTAGCTGCGTTCCTGCTCGTTTTGCTGCCCCTGCTGGCCTCCAATCTCTGGCAAGAATCACATGCGGGAATGGAATGGATGGCGTTGTTGATATTCCTTGCCAATTTCTGGCTGCGGTGGCCACTGGCCAGATAACTTACGCATGATGATGTGGATGTGGAGCTGGCCATGGAGTCCGCCGCCAGGCTCACGTTCTTCAGCGCATACATGCAGGTGGGCAGCTTGATGTCGAATTGCGGCAGCAGGGTCTTCAGCTCATACATGTCCCCGGCGAAAGCTTGTGAAAAAAGTTATAGTTTATGGAAATTGCAAAATGTGCTTGCTAGAGATGGTACATATTGCCTTTTTTGTATCCCAGACGGAGCAGGTGCTATCGATGAATATCGATGTTAATGGGTGGTAATATCGAAATGTGTTTGAATTTGTCCGTTACATTTTATTACATTATTACCTTTTAAATACTTATTGTAAATGATAGGAAATTTATCTTTAAAAATATTTATTCTCTATCAGCTGCAAATAAAGTTTAGTTGACTTTTGTGGAACAGGAATTCCGACCATTAACCGCTTTAGGATCGAAATTAAAACCAGCTAAAAACCATCGCTAACTCACTTCTTTTCAAATTGAATTCAATTTATTTGTTAAATTATTTCTAGTTTTAGGCTATTTTTGCCTTGGGGGGCACTTTCGGTAGGCGCTTTATCCTCCTGTCCACAATGTGACGCAGCCGTCTATCCGGCTTGACCAGCTCGCTCTCCGCCATAGGCTCAATGACCTGGCCCTTGCGCGTGATGACCGCCGGTCGGGTCAGCATCCGGAAGGCCGTCTCCGGTACAAAGTTGCGGCCAATTGGTGCACGGATGCTGGCCTCGTAGTCGGCCAGGGATCGGAAGGGAAACGGGATGCTGGAGACCATGTGCTCGCGCGCTTGCTTGCTGCTCGACTCGTTCAGATAAAGGTTGTCCTTGTTGTCGTCCCGTCGCTTTTCCGGGGCAGCCAGCTTGAGGAGAAGTCGCTTGTTGCGCCGCTCCATCACGGCCTGGGAAATGCCAGCACCTGCCCAGGAACCCCATCCCGGCATGGCCAGCTGCAACTCGGTGTTCTTCAGCTCCGAGTCCTTGGTTTTGTCCCGATTAAAGTCAGCAATGACGTCATCGTCCTCGAAAGCCTGACTAATGGTCAACTGGCGTTCTGCCGCCGCGTCTGCTTCATCGTAGTCTGCCGCATCATCGTCAATCAGAGCATTATTAATGCCACTTGCATGGTTCTTTTTTTGTGTGTACACCAAAGTGGTCACCTTGTTGGGATCTATTGTGTCCACGGTTGGGCTCTTAGTGTTTTCTGGGTTACCCTCTAATTGGGATGGAACTTTGCTTTCCACATCTTTCTCATAATTCAATGGCTCATCGATCTCCACTTGCTGTTTTGTCTTTTTCAGGGCCAGATCTTTGAGGTTCTTCAAAGCGTCCTTCTTTTTCGCCTTTTTTCCTTTGACGGGAGTTTCTTTTAGTTTATTTACCCGTTCCTTGAGCTTCTCCAGTTTTTCGCTTAACTTTTCCCTTACGTCGTCCTCGTGTGTTTCAAAAATTTCATCAATTGACTTTGTTTTCGGTTTTCCCTTCACTTCAGTTTCTTCCGTTGGCTCAATTTCTTCCACTTGCCAGCCATTTTCTATTGTAACCTTTGATTTTTTGGGGACTTTTTTGGACGGCTTTGCTTTGGCTAATGGTTTTTGGGGAACTTCTTCCGCCTCCTGGTCTTCACTTTCTTGGGCATCCACTTCCATGTCCTTACGGTACTCTTCTAGTAACTTTTCATTTTGATTCCGTTTCGTCCAGTATTGCCGCCAATTTGGGATCTTCACTATCGCCTTGGCCGTGTTCAGCCCTTTCAGCAGTTTTTCGCTTTGTCCAAGGATTAAAAGGATCGTAGTCAGCTTCCTCTTCTTGGGGAGCTACTCTCTTCCTGCTGACTTCCTCCTCGCTGTCTGATTCGTGCTTTTTCTGGGTCAACTCCCTGCTAACTGCTAATTGCTCGGCCAAATCCTTGCGCACATCCTTGTCGTACTTTGCCCGAACCTGTAGATTCTTGGCCCAGGTTCCAGTGTTCTTGTGCCGCAAACTAGCGCGCTCTTGCACCCTACTCTTTTCCAGGGCATTTAGCTTCTCAAGCGCCGCCTCCGGGTTAGTTTTCTGCAGCAGCTCAAACTCCTTCATCTGCTCCAGCATCTTTTGGCGCTTCTGTAGCTTGTGGAACTTCTTCGATTTGATTTTGTTTTGCATGCGTGCTTTTGCGGATTTCTGGGACTCTCGCATCTTCAGGTAGGCTAACTCCTTGCGGCGGGCAAAGAGCTCATCTCGGGTGAGCTTCTTTTGCAGCAGCAGGCGCTCCTGTTTGGCCAATGCCTTCTCATCCGTGGTGTCGCCAATTTGCTCTTTGCGTAGCTCACGTAGCTTGCGATTGCTGGCCTCGAGCTCCTTTGGCTAGATTGGATTTTATCCGGGTGTTTAGGGGGCGTGCATTGGCCGCGGTATTTACGTAAATCGTCTCTGAGGGTATGGGAAAGATCTGGAAGGATATTTGAATGTTACAAAATGTTTTTAAGTGTCATCTCCCTTGTTAGATGTCTATGTAATGCGTTTTGTTTTTAAAAGCGGCCCACCTGCGTTTCCGCCGCTCGCTGTTGGGCCACCACAGCATCCCAGCGGCCCAGCTTCTTGGTGACTCCTTCGTAGCCAATGGTGCGCTTGATGCGATCCGCTGCCGGCTTCTCCAGCGGTTTCTCCAGCACCTTTTTGCTGCTCTGCACGTTCTTGAGCTTCTTGCCGGTCTGGCTGTGTTTGGTGGAGGTGCGCAGGATCTGCACCAGGTCATTGAGACCCACCGCCTTTGGTGCTCCTGTGTGTTCCGTTTCCGCCGACGACACGCCCTTCACCAGCTGGAACTCATCCTGTCGCGTCTGTCGTTCGTCGCGCGTTGACTTCAGGATGTGCTGCCCACTGCCCAGACTGCCGATCGCCTGCAGCAGCTTCTTGTGCGCCTTCGGGTCGTAGTGCTCCTCATCGTCACTCATGTTTGGCCCCAAAATTCGTTAAATAAAATAACAATAAAGAAAATTGTACAACGCACGTGTGCAAAGCAACAACTGAAGATTTATCGATAACAACCGAGTCCCATCACTTTTGGTTGGCACATGGGTGTGGGTGTAAAAATCAATTATTTATTTATAAACTTAGAAAAAATTTTTTTTTTTTTTTTTATTTTTTTTTTTTTTTTTTTTTTTATTTTAATTTAAATTTTAAAAAAAAAAAAAAATTTTAAAAATTAAAATTTTAAAAAAAAAAAAATTTTTTTTTTTTAATTAAAAAAGGGAAGACTTTTTTTTTTTTTTTTTCTAATCTTCAAAAGAAACATCTGCAATGCACTTTGTACAAATTATTTTAGCATGGTGTCCTTGTAGTGTCAAAATAATGCAATACGGGAAACTTTAGGTAGCACAAGAAAAAAAAAAATTAATAAAACTTATTAAAATGTACAAGCTAAGTTGAAGGGAACTTCCTTAGCAAATATTTTACCCCCTTTAGCTACGCCCTTGAACACATGTATCGATTGTCGCCCGGCAAATCCTCCTACCGATAACACCATCCCTTCATTTGTTTACTATTTTATTTTGGTGACCATTATTCGCCATGGCCGACACGAAATCCGGTCCCGGTCGGTATGCGGCGGCCGGTGGAAGTAGCGGCACCAGTGGGCTGTCGCCTTTGGTCCAAGGACCCGCGAACCTGGAGTGCAAGGACTTCCAGGAGTACCTGCGCACCCGTCAAACGCCGGAGACGCTGGAGAAGCTCTACAACTATCCGCCCATCTGCTTGGCTGTGTTCCGGGAGCTTCCCGAGATTGCCAGACAGTTCATCATCCGCATTCTGTTTGTGGACCAGCCGGTGCCACAGGCGGTGGTCTCATCCTGGAGTGCTCAACGTTGTGCCAAGTGAGATTTTGTTTTTTAATATTAATTATTTTTTGAGGTTTCTTCAGTAACTTTATAAACCTACAATCATGTATTTGTACCTTGGTTATAATCAATTAATCCTGCAGGGAGCAAACGGAGGCCACCAGCTGCCTGACGGCGTTGAACGTCTGGCGAGTCACAGCCATTCCCGGTGGCCTGACAGCGTGGGAGCTGTCGCCCACCTTCAAGAAGAGCGTGCGCCAGGTGCTGCTGGGCGGCGGAAAGCCCTGGCCCATGACCAACACGCTGGAGAAGGACTCGAAGCCCAGGGACATCGCGTTTTTGGACACCTACGCCATGTCCCGCTGGCGCTGCGTGCTGCACTACATGGTGGGCACTGGAAATCGCAATGGCACCGATGCGGAGGCCATCAGTCCGGACGCTGTGAGGATTCTACTGCATGCTAATCTGATGAAACGAGATGAACGGGACGGAATCACAATAACGCGGCAAGGCTTTCAGTTCCTGCTGCTAGACACGCGCGCTCAGGTGTGGCACTTTATGCTCCAGTACCTGGACACGTGCGAGGAGCGAGGGATCTGCCTGCCCGAGTGTCTGTCCATGCTGTTCCAACTGAGCTTCTCCACTTTGGGAAGGGACTACAGTTCGGAGGGCATGAACAACCAGATGCTCACGTTTCTTCAGCACCTGCGGGAGTTTGGATTGGTCTTCCAGCGAAAACGCAAAGAGGGTCGCTTTTATCCCACCCGTTTGGCTCTAAATGTGACCAGCAAGGAGGCAGCAGCGACTGCCTCGGTGGCCACCGATGAGGAGGGCACCCAGGACAGTGGCTACATCGTGGTGGAGACTAACTATCGGGTGTACGCGTACACGGACTCACCGCTCCAGGTGGCCGTGCTGGGTCTGTTCACGGAGCTGCTCTACCGTTTTCCCAATCTCGTCGTGGGCGTGCTCACCCGCGATTCGGTGCGTCAGGCGCTGCGGGGCGGCATCACTGCAGAGCAGATTGTCTCGTATCTAGAGCAGTATGCGCATCCCAACATGCGTATGGTGGAGTCAGCCATCCAGTCCAAATCGTGTCTGCCACCCACAGTCGTTGATCAAATTAAGCTGTGGGAATTGGAGCGCAATCGTTTCACCTACACCGAAGGCGTTGTCTACAATCAGTTCCTCTCCCAAACTGATTTCGTTACGCTGAGGGATTATGCTCAGTCGATCCATGCGCTGGTATGGCAAAACGAAAGGACTCGCACCATGGTGGTGCAGAAGAATGGGCACGATGATGTCAAGCGTTACTGGAAAAAGTACTCTAAAAGTGGTGTTTAACCCAATAATGCTTCTCTTTTTAAAGGGGAGGTTAACAAAGGGGTCAAATCCGTCTCTAAGCTTAATCGTTTAGTATATGGTTTAATAAGTGAGTGGGAGATATAGCATCGACATATAAAATACATGAATAATAAAGTTAGAGTACATAAGTATCATATACAAAACATAATTACACACGATACCACTTCAAAGCCGGACCTTAGATCGTACTTTAGGGTGGGTCGACTTGTACGGATGCTTATAAAAAAACTGGAACATTTAAGGAGGCGAAACAAAGGGCAAAGAGGAGTTCTAAATTTGATTGTTTATGAATATTTGTTTACCTATTTAAAAAGTGCACATTTAAAATATCTCATTGGTTTTAAAAAGGTATACAAGGGAGACCTAATAAACAAATCTTAGTGGAAGACTTAATTAAAAGTATATGTATTTAATATTTCCTAAATAATGAAAATTGAGATATAAAAATGATCAGACTAGTTCAACAGATGCATTCCCTTAAGATCATTTAGAAAACTCAAATCGACCCACCCTGGCCTACCTAAATGCAAATGGAAAAGGACAGCTTTAGATCTGGTAGGACTTAATACAAGATGGGCCGCTGGGGCATACAGAGGTTGTAGTAGCTACCCTTAGCCCAGAAATCCATGCCCTTCCAACCGCACCAGCCCTTTATCTGGATGGTGGCCAGATCATCCGCCCCTGTGTAATGAGGATCCAGAATCAGAAACTTCAACTGACCCGTCTGCACGCAGTAGTCCACTCCAATAATGGTGTGGGCCAGAACACCACCACCAATCATCACAGGCGTGCCCTGCGTCTGGAAATGCATGGCCAGCTCGGAGGCAATGGTGGCCAACTCGGCTCCCGAGGATACGTGCAGAATTTTTGAGTCCACGTTTAGAAATCCCTGAAGGCACATGCTGATCTCCGTAGAGCCAATCCACTGCGAGGAGCCCACAAAGGCAGCCGGCTTATCGTTGATCTTGTGTAGGTACTCCTGGACCTCCAGGTGTGTGGGAATCGGTGCGTTCGTGTAGCCCTGCAGCACGAACCAGGAGCAGATCGTTTGCAGCGAGCGGTAGGCGCAGCCCCATCCCTTGTCCTGAACTCCTTGTTGCAGGTAGTGGTAGTAGTGATAGTTTCCGTTCACTAAGTACTCCTTGCCATCGGTGACTCCACTGGGACGGACTCCAATGTGCGTATTTTGAAGTGGAGACCACGGAGCATCCTCTGTTTCGTCCAAGAAACGAAACTGATTGGCTCTGCGGAAGTAGGGACGGCTGACGGGCAAAGCAAACTGGCGGTGGAGTCGCTTGCGTCTCTCCTGCATGCTCGGCTCATCGTCGCCCAGATCCTCCAGGTAGGCGCAGCTCACAAAGTGACCAAACTCCTGGGGATAGAAGTGATAGCTACCAGGCACCAGCAGCTTGCCACTCTCCGATTCTGTAAGATGCTCGTTCAAGCTCAACTCGAATAACCTCAGAGCCCGACAGATGCTCTCGATGAGCACGTCGTACAGCCGCTGGAGCTTGGTCTTCCTGCAGAGAATAGCCATGGCTTCTATCTCCAGTGGAACCTGGACTCTGGTCTGTTCTTCGGTTGTCACAGCGATGCTGAGAGCCGGATGAGGCGGTGAATCCCGGGCCACGGGATCGCGGCTGCGGGAGCGCATCACACCGATGGAAATCACCTCGTAGTCGCAGCCATTCGGAGCCAAGCGCTTGACTTGTGGATTCTGGGCCTTCGCCTTCTTCTTGTCACCCCCGGCGGTCTCCTTCTCAGGACCAGGACTAGGAATGACGTCAATGAGGTCCTGTATCTGTGATTCACCGGTAAATCGCTTGTCCAACGGCCCGCAACTGTTGAAAAATAGTTTTGTCTGGGGCACATTGAACACCAGACTGCCATCGGCCACCCTCTTGCGCAGCACATGCATTTCCCTAGCCACCGATTCTGGGGTGGGAGCTGTTTGCAGGAAGAATCCGCACTGTAGCCGGGTGAAGCAGAAGTCGTTGTACAGCTGCTCCGCCTCCATCACTTCATAGGGCACCTCCTCCAGCTTGCCGTGCACAAAAAACGAGGCACGCAGTCCCACCAAGGTGCCCAATTCACACTGCAACAGGATGGGATTGTCGGTGATGTCCACCGATTTGATGACATCATTAAGGTGCGCCTCTCCATCGGTGCAATCCCCAAACTTGACAAGTCCGCAGAGATCCAGCTCCGCCGGGAATCTATGCTGGATCTGCTCATAGTTCAGCTGCCCCAAACTGGACTCAATGTTGAAACTCAAAAGGAGTAAGGTGCCGTCTCCGTAGAAAACTCCATATAAACAACCGCTGCATTGCTGTTTTGTTCGCTCCAGGCGCTGCAATTGGTGGCTCCAGATTACTTATTCCAAGTAGGTATCTTTAATAATATCTCACCTTGAGTAGGAATGCGGAAATCTTCAGTTTAGGCAGCATATTTGCGTTAAATAATCTAAGGAAAATGAAGTAATTCGGCCACAAGCGCAATTATTGCACAGCTGGCAAGTTCCTGTCAATAACAGCGTCGTTGCCTATCGACCTATCGACATGACCTATCGGCATGGGTGTGGAGAAGGGGGATTCAAATACAATTGAAGGAAAAACGAAAAAGTCAAGTTATCATTAATAAAAAAAGCTCAAAACAATTAATTGTTTAATTTTTAGTAAAAATTTTAAAAACCGTAGTAAGCAGAACATTTTTAACAGCTTTATCAGCTTGATTTAGTTTAGTTACAATTTAAAACTTTTTTTTATAATTACAGAACATTTAAAAAACACAATAAAAGCAATTTACAACATACTTCTTTCTTTTAATCTCCACATCAGGTCCTTTCATTTCCACCATGATAAATAAAAAAAACTCACAATTAATACACACACATATAACATTTATTTAATATAGATTTTATATTGAATTCGGCATAGTGTATAGATTCGCAAAAAATGTTATAAACGCAGCCCGCACATCGCGCACTCCGCTCCTCATGACCCTTTCGACTCATCATCCGTAGTCCACAATTCTTTAATTCTATCAATGTTACACATTTATATACAGTACATATTTGCGTGGTGCCTCTTAGATTTGCTTTAACTGGAATATCGTGCTTTATCTTGTTTTGCTTTCGTGCCTACTAATGTACAATAAGAGTTTTTAAGCTGGTTGGTTTTTTGTTTTCCTTTAGTTACGACATGCTACAAACTACTAGGTTTCAGAATTTTCTAATTAATTTCATTGCTAAATGGTATGATTTGCGCAAAAAACACAAGCTTACTTCGAAAAAAGTTTAAAACGCAATCCCTCGTTATAAATATATATTGAATTCCTCCGGCTGCCATTCCTTCCCCATCTGCACATCTAAGATAATGGGTTAAACGCGAAACTTGAAACACAAGCATCCATATCCACCGCGGCTGCTCTGGCGCTACTTCCTCTGCTTGGCAGCAGAAGTTCCTGGAGCTCCTCCTGGTGACGTGGTTGTGCTTCCTGATGTCGTAGCCGTTGAATCCTTGCGTGGCCCTGTGGAAATGGTCACGCTGGGACTGGCTGGCTTTGTCGTTGTCATCGAAGTTTTACACCCACTGTTTTGGGGCTTGGTTTTGGGTGCCGCATGGGTTGTGGCTTTACCTAGAGCAAAAGCAAATATAATTAAATAATTGATCAACAAGCAGATGTCAACAAGCAGTGACAACTCACCCTGTTCGACCTTCTTGTTCTTGCCAGCAGGCTCCATCTCTGGCTGTTCGGTGGCCTTAATCTTCATCGGCTTCTCCAGGGTTTGAGTGGGCGAGGAGGAGGACTCCCCCTCCGCGTACTCCTCGATGGCGGGCATGAAACCCTCGGACACGCTGCTGCTGTTCTGGGTGCTGGTGGGCGAATCCTTCTCCTCGGCAATCCGCGGCAGGGGCTCACAGTTGGCCAAGGTAACCACAGCCGAGTTGGTTGAAGTTGGCTCTGTTCCCACCGCGGCTGTGGGCATTGCAGCTGCCCCAGTTTGTCTTTGAGATTCCTCAGAAGCGGCCGTCACCAACTGCTGAGGTTGAGTTCCTCCTGATCCTGATCCTGATCCTGCTGCTGTCCCAGTCACAGCACCTCCTGCTCCTACTGAATTACCTCCAGGTGAAGACCTCCAGGTGGTGGTCACCACTCGCTGATGAGTCGGCTGCTTGATGGGCGGCGAGCAGCAGAGCGGCGAAATCTTTGTTTCTGCACTACGGGGATGCAAGCGATCCGGGGACAGTGCTCGCCTCAGCAGCGGAGAACTGGGTTCCGCCGACTTGGTCCGGGCAAATCCTGCCTTCTTGGTGGTTGCATTCACCACCGTCTGCAGGGTGGGCAGCGTGCTTCCCGGACTGTAAGACTGGGTTGTGTTGGAGGCACCTGGCTGATGGCCAACCAGCGGAAAGGCCAATGGGGATGGAGATCGTGTGGGCGACGATGGCAGCGGCGATGGTGAAGGAGTTCGTGCCAACGGAGACAGCGGAATGTGGCCCACCGACTTCCGGCGATTCGGCAGCGAGTTGTTGCTCGTGGTGTGGAGGGTCTTTAGCCCTCCGGCGGGATTGCTGGCATTGCCGCCGCCCGCTATTACGGCGGTGGCCGCGTGCAGCTTGTGCTTGAGACCATGGAGCGTGGATGGGCGCTGATACAGCTGCGGAACGACGCCAGTGGGAGACACTAAAAAATGGACATTCAATTTAAAATCAAAACCCAAAAACAAGTTTTTAAATTGTAGAAAGGTTTTTTTTTATGAATTTTTGATAAACGAATTCATGTAATGAATTCTTTACTTTGGCATTTAAAAATTTAATTTTTAGGGTATCTACCTTTAGAATATTGGATACAATTTATTTATTTAATAGCTGTGCCAAGTCGGTGAGCACGTATTTATTTTAAAACCCAAATAATGCATATTTTCGTCGACTCACTCACCTGGCACATTTCCCACAGAGGTGGGACTGCTGCCAACGACAGCTCCCACATGGGGCAGGAGCACCAGCTGCGTGGGTGGCGGAGCAGAGGGCAATTGCACACTGAGGGCAGAGGGAGCAACTGGAGCGGATCCTGGGTTGCCACCGTGATTGGAGCCACTCGAACCGGTGGGTGTATTGGGACTTGAGGATGAGGGCGAGGTGGATTGCGATGAGGAGTTGGCTGCTGACTGGCAGCAGCTGCTGCTGTGATACGAAGAATCCAACGGCGACAAATTTCTAGCCGATGGTGTGGTGGGTGAACTTGTGCCAGCGGAGTACTAAAAATAAGTAAAAATATATTGTTGGCACATTTTGAAGGGTTCGCAAGTGAAGTAAAGGTAATCTTCAAGCGCAGTAGTTTTTATGATTGCATAAGTGCGACCTCACCTGCTGCATCTCCGCATTTGCACGCTTGCTGCTGATACGGCGGAACAGCGAGGTCTTGCGTTTCTTGTCGTGCTCCCGCTTCGTCTGCTTCTTCTGGCGATTCAGACCCTTCTTGGCCAGCTTGCTCTGCATGAGATCACGCTTGCGTCCACCGCTTTGGATGCTGGTGTGCTCGAGGGGCGTGGCTCGCAGGGTCACATGCTCTCCGCCACTGAGGAGCAACTGGAGCACCTGGGTGTGAAACAGGCCCTGCACAGCCTCTCCATTTACATGGGTAATGAGATCCGCCGGCCGCAGACCGGCCTCAAAAGCAGGGCTCCCCTCGTCCACGGCCATTACCAAGTGGTGCATTGTATAAAAATCTGTGTCGCCATAGTAAACTCGAATAGTGTGCACAGTGAAGCCAAAGCCACGGGGTCCACGTCTAATGATGATTGGTGGCTTAAGATTAGTCACCAACGGGGAGAGCTCCCTGCAAGGCGAAGTATCCCTGGAGCTGGCCGTGCTGGAGCCATTTCCTCCTCCTCCCGGCGATTGAATGCCGCACAACTGAGCTGCCAACTGACTGTTGTCCAGCGACGTCATCAACGACAAACCCAGAGCGGATGCGGACTTTACAATCGACCTGGAGCGATGGTGCTTCATGCTGCTGCCACTGCTGCTGCCGTCCATGGACTTCGGTTGATGCTGTAGTGCCAACGGCGATTGTTCTCTTGGCAAGTTCATGTTCTCTGTGGAGGAGCTGCCAGCAGAGATGGTTTCATCCTCTATTGAAATGGAGAAGCGCGGCAAAATGTCCCGGGCGCAAACGCCCTTTCGCTTTCGGTTGATCTGCGGCGAGAAGTCATCGCTGTCCGTTTGAGAACTCTCCGGCGTGCTGCGCGAGAAGCTGCTGTTGCCCACGGTTGCCGTCTGCGGAGTGGCCGTCATTGCCGCCTGCGTTTGAGTTGGTGGCGGAGTGGCCGGCGTGCTGATGATCGTCGTGGTGTTCGGAGGCATACTGTGACGCTGTTGCATGCGCTGCGGGGGCTGAGGAGGCTGTTGCAGGTAGTGTTTCAGCATGCGCAGCTCCGCGTCGTTTCCAATTGTCACGTTGTGCAGCAATTCGGGCAAATAGTCGGCATCAGGGGTGGACGGCACTTTCAGGCAGCTGGAGGAAAGCTGTAAAAGGGGATAAACTTAATATACAAATTAAATAAAATAAAAAACAGCTAATACTTACATCCAGTTTGCGCAATTGTGGCGTGTTCAAGAACTTGTTGACCACCCCCTCATTGGAGGCACCACCCGACCCACTTCCGCTTCCACTTCCACTCCCCATTCCCATTTTGAGTTTAGGCAGGGCTCCAGTTGAGGTGGGGTTCATGGCTGCTACGGGAATCTCCTGGGCACGCGATGGCAGCGACGTGAGAGCTGGTGGAGCCGTGGGTTTGGTTCCATCGGTGGATGTGGGTGTGGCATGACGGGACCAACTATAATGCTGCTTTCTATACTGCGGCGTGTACGAATTAAAGCTGCCAAAAACGGGCGTGTCATCCGTGTCGTCCGTATCTTCGCCACCAAGATCATGGTTATAGCGATCCATGCGAGCTATTCAAAAACACAGCGAAGACATTACAAGCCGGTTCAAGAAGTTGTTAGAGTTTTAAACTTACTATCAAAATAACTGGTATCATCATCGTGGGACAACTGCGGCACAAACTCCGCCTTCTGACGCAGTAGCGAGTTCCAATCCATGCCCAAAAAATATTCGTGCTCCTTCATCTCCAATGCACCCGTTTGGGTGCCCAAACGATCTCGCGGATTCTGCTGCAGCAGCTGCGAAATTATGTCCTTTGCCTCCGATTGCACTGGCCAATCCTCACTGTCCGGCCACTCGATGTCATCGTTAACGGTGTGCGCAAACAGCTCCTCCGTTGTTTCGCCGAAAAACGGCACACAGCCGATGAGAAACTCGTATAGTATGATGCCCATGGACCACCAGTCGACGGGTTTGCCATAACCCTGACGCAGGATCACCTCCGGGGCAATGTACTCGGGTGTGCCATACACCTGAAAGTGGGAAAAACATTTAATTAATTGAAAGAACATGGTTCTTGTCTAGGAACTTCAGTTTTAGATTGGGGATATAGTTTTAGTGGCTACAATAAATCATAGAAAGTGCATATAAAATATAAACTTTACCTGCTTGTCGGAAAACTGCCTTGTCTCTGAGTCGATGTATCCCTCATACAGATTGGTGGCCAGAGACATGAGACCCATCTTGGAGAGCCCAAAGTCCGTCAGCTTGATGTGACCCAAGGCCGTAATGAGAAGATTGTCCGGCTTTAAATCGCGATGCACGATGCCGTAGCTGTGCAGATACTCTACGGCTAATACTGTCTCGGCAAAATAGAAGCGGGCCATGTCCGCGGGCAGTGGCCCAATATTCTTTAGCAGCGTGCCACAGTCGCCGCCCTCCACGTATTCCATCACCAGGCACAGGTGCTTCTTAGTCTCGAACGAGCAGTACATGCTGACCACAAAGGGATTGTCAGCGAACGAGAGTATGTCGCGCTCAGCGAAGACCTGTTCCACCTGATTGCGCAGAATGAGATTATTCTTGTTGATTTTCTTCATGGCGAAGCGCTGACGAGTGGTCTTGTGCTTCACCAGATAGACGGCTCCATAAGCACCATTTGAGATCAGCTTGACAATGTCAAAGTCGTTTTCTTGGGGTGAGGGTTGTTGAGTGGCTACTGTCCCCTGGGATCCTATTAAGCCTCCTGTTCCTGATCCTCCAGCTCCAGCTGCAGCTCCACTACCTCCTCCTGCTCTCTCCTCATTCATCTGACTAATAGCCAGCGCAAAAGATGGAGCAGCGTCACACGTAGCCACTGGCGTCTGGGGAGGCTGCTGAGGTGTCGCTGTGCCGCTTCCCGAGTCCATAGCAATGGAGTCTAATGCCAGGCTGCTCAATTGTTTAGCTGCACTAGTCAGAGGCGAATTAAGGAGCAAACTTCCATTTGGTTGCAGAGGATCTGCATCGACGGTGACCAGCTCCGAGCACATCTGCTGTGTCTCCCGCAGCTCCTGCTGCAGTTCAGCGATGGGATCTCGGTTGAGGCCCAGCTTGTGGATGATGTATTGCGGAATGTCCGCCTTGATCACGGGCATGGCCTTCGCTTGGCCCTCGGCAGCCTCAAGCAGCTCGTAGAACTCCTGCGGATCGAATTCCAGGCATTCCAGCAATCGAGCTGGTCGCGAAATAATCAGCAGTAGCTTTTTAATCACACCATTTAGTTCAGCGGCCGCCTCCGGAGATTTTTCCTTAGTCTCTACCAACAAACGCTCCAGATTCTCACTCAACTCGTAAAAATATTGCGAGGTTATCAGCTTGGCCTCCGATTTGTGCAGGCAATCCCTTGCCATTTCCAGCACTTGATGATGCACAAAGCTAAAGAAGAAAATCAGTTTAGTTTTACTTATTGAAAACAAAATGATTAAATTTCTAGAATTATTGCAATTGAAATCCCAATTAATTTATTTAGAATGGTAGTAAAACTCAGACTCACCGCACTATTGGCTGCGAATCCCTGAAGCTGTTGCAGGCGGCACTCTTATTTTCGTTGATGAAGTGCTTCAGCCTTTCCTCCATTTGCTGGGTGGCCTTGGGAAAACGTTCCTTGTACAGCGTGTTCATCACCGCAATCTCATTGTCCACGATTGGCGAACGCGATGGGCTGGACAACGATCGAGAGCGCGGACGAAAGAAGGGCGACATCCGACCACCAACTTGCATTCCACTCGAGGCGGAGCTGTTAGCCGAGGGTCCACCATTACCACCACTGTTTCCAGGCTGCTGACCACCGCAGGCCAGGCTCATTTCGGCACAGCAGTTGACACAGGCCACAGACATCGGTTTCTGGGGATGCAGTTTCGGTGGCTGGGGAGTCAGTTGCTTATGAGAAACGGCTAGCAACAGAGCACAGTGCTTGGGACAATGCTGCTTGAGGTGCTCGGCACAGCAGGCACCGGCGGCTACGGCAGCGGCATCCGCCTCCTGGACTCCTGGCGGAATGTTGTGCGGCAACTGGTTAAGGCCCTCCTGACTGGAGCACTGAGACTGTGATATAAAAGACAATACAAATAAGTATGTTTAATTATATTAATTAGAGGTCTGCATAAAGTACGATTTTGTCTTCGCTCTTTCCAATAGATCCGCAGTATTCACAGTACTTACCGATAGATTGGAGCTCCCTGGAGTTGTTCCATACCCAGAAGATGGGAGAGAGGCCACGGACCAGCGACGTCCGTCCACAACGCCCCGGCACGAGGCGATCCTCTTGATCGGAGCAAATGCAAATGGCATGGGTGAATTGAGGCGCGGACTGTCCACGGGACTGGCCGAGTACGGGGAATGGGCCCGAGATCCTCCAGCTGCCGCCACGGCAGCCGCATTGGTCACCAAACTGAGCCGATGATGGGCCACCCCGCTTGAGGATCCACCAGAAGAATTAGCGCCTCCGCCAGCCGATCCCCGCATCACAACGCCGTGCAAGTGGTGGTGATGGTGGTGCTTAGCCAATCCGATTCCCGCACAGCTGCCCGATCGCGAAATGTTGTGGCCGCCCGAGAGAGGAGAGGGCCCAAAGCCAGGAGCCTGGATCGGTGGCGAAGCAGTCAGCTCGTGGCGGAAATAGTTTCCTGTGAGACATGGAGCCGACTTTCCAAGCGAAGAGTGACGCATGCGCAGCAGGTTGGAGGCCTCTGTAATACAAAATATTTTTAATATTAAGAAAAATTATTAAAGCAATACGGTTCCTAAAATTTGGTACTTGAATTGGGACAGACCATCGTCCATTAGCAGCAAGTATAAATATGAATATAAAGTATTGAAATCTAAGCTAGATATCTTGTTTTACAACTTTAGAAGGACAGCCGGACAAACATGATTAATTTAATAATACAGGCGCTAATTAAGTATACAAACAATTGAAGCAGTGTTCGCATCTTACTGTAGCGACAAAAATAGCTTGTTAACATGAGTTATTTGTACTTAAAGCTATATTTATCTTTAGAACGGAAAGATTGGAAAGCTTTCCATAATAAATCCGAAATTGCTCTAACAAGAATGTATAGTTCAAATAGCAAAACTTTGTTTTTAAGTTATGTCAGTGTACAAATGAGGGCTTCATGCGATAAACAAAAGCTCTCTACACTAGCAGCTAATTGTACCGTCAGAATTTAAAGATTCTAAGTGGCCCTTAGTTCGCTAAATACCTTAAGATTCTCTCTTAAGTTTGGTAAAGGTTTAAAATGTTTACCTCAAATTTGAAAGAATTTTGTTAAATTAAAGATTTATGCATACCGCTGCTGACTGTGCGCATCGAGTTGGTGTGCTGCTGATAGGAAATCTTCCGGAGCAAGGCGGTGTATCCCCGCGAGTGCAGTGAACTTGAGCTTCCGGACAGGCCGCCGGAAGAGCTCTTGGTCAGATTGAGGTTGCGAATCATCGAGGAGCCGTTTGTGCTGTCATTGCCAATGGACAGCTTGGCCGGCGAGGTGGGCAGCAGCTCCAGACCGCTGCAGGACTTGACACTGCTGTTGCAGGAGGACGAGGCGGCAGCTAAAGCTGCTGCTGCGGCAGCTGCCTCCTGGTCGGAGTCGTCGAATATGAGGACGCGGGCCGAATAGCTTGACTGCGGACGTATTCGCGATAGATTGGCCGTGCTCAAGTGCCGCTTGGCCACCGGACTGCCACCGCTTACGGTGGCAGCTGTAGTTCCACTGCTGCTGTCAGAAATCGACATTGCATCGATCTCGCTGGCCACGCTCTGGTTGATAAAGTCCTGCTCCTGCTGCTCATCGCTCTTCTGGGGAGTCGAGGTAGATATCTTGCTGCCCAGAACAGCGCTCACTGAGTTGGATGACATTGAGGATGATGTTGACGATTTGGCTGTTCCTGCGGCTGCTGCGGATGCAGCTGCAGCTGCCTCCTGGCGACTCATGATCTGGCTGGGTTCTGGTCTCCGAGCTTAGCAGGATCGCATGTTGTTGTTGGTCTCCAGGGCGTTGTTGCTTCGGCTTTTGGGCATGGCGACGGCGGCTGCAATAAGAAAAATTAATTAGCATACGGCTGGCAAAGCGTTTCCCAGTTCATCCCCATCCCCGGTGACCAGACACTGGCAATTGCTTCCACACACAAACCCCTGGCTAATTAATCTCGTTGAGTTGTCACTTTGCACGAGCCGAGCAGCAAAAAAAAAAAAATAAATCGGTTAAGAATGGAATGAAAATAAATTAATATGTATGTATTACATATTGTGTATATTGTACGTACATTGGAAGCGTTCGCCCGCCCACTTGGTTTTGTGTGATAGCCCAGAGTTTCCACAATGAGCAGGTGCCTGATCTGAGAGGTTGAATCACAATGTCGTGCTGTGGCAAGGGTGTCACGGAAATCTCCTCCAACCAAAAGTCAAAAACCCTGTGATTCAGAAATCTATTTTGGTTGATTTTCAGACCCAAGAGAATTTACTACATAAACCTAGATAAGTCCCCCTAATG
Source organism: Drosophila oshimai (assembly GCA_018150695.1). Taxonomy (NCBI): domain Eukaryota; kingdom Metazoa; phylum Arthropoda; class Insecta; order Diptera; family Drosophilidae; genus Drosophila; species Drosophila oshimai. The sequence continues at coordinate 113,733 of JAECWM010000036.1, read as the reverse complement.
GTGGTACTGGTAAAAACTTTTAATTTAAAAAAAAATCAAGTAAAACGTACAGCTTTTTGCCTTGCTAAATCTCTGATGAACAGCTGCATGTGTAAGAAAATATGATGACGTTCAATACATCCAAAAAATATAAAATACCTATGTTTTCCACAAATATTACTAAACAACTTTGATACAAAATCTACAAATTTGAAAATAATAAATTGGTCGTATTTTTTTCTACATTTTAAAACATAGTTTTGTCTATTTTTAACATATTATTTTTAACTGTGTATAAGGGAACACAATAATTTATATTTCAACTAAAAATATAAAATTTTTCTCTGTAAATGGTCCGATTTCCCTGAATTTCCCCTTTTTTGTAAAGTAAACCTACTTATTGTTAAAACTGCCGTCGAAATCCCAAGGAACCAAGTTGGTGCTTCTTTGTTTACCCTTAAAAAAAGGTCACTAAATTATGGGATTATCTGCAGGTGAGGATCTCGCGATGGAAGGGGGCTACAGAGCTACAGCTATATGGCTGGCACGGTCGTAAATGGTGCTCCGAGGTCTCGCAGTCTAGAGACTCTAGTCGCGACGTTGTCGTAGTCCGACTTCTGCGGTTATCAGTTCGCTGCTCGCGTTTGTTTTCGTTTTATATTTATTTTTGTGTGTTTAGTGGCATTTATTCACACACCACACACACAAACACGCACACATACAGGCGACGGGGCGTATTTGTTTAAATTTCGCCCACTCGAGGCGAGAGACGCAACGCGAACTATTCACATGATAATTGGATTCGCAAACGCGTCCACTATTTGCTCAGATTTGATTATATTGTGCGACATAGAACCCACGAGCCAAGGGCAAAGGATTTAAGTCTTGGAATTAATTATGACCAAACAAAAACAACAAAAACAACAACAACAACAACGAGAGCTATGACACAGACATACGGGTATGGGTATATGGGTGTCTGTGTGTGGGGCTCCTTCGCCTTACACCCACACAGACCCAGCGATTACGGGAGTTCGGGCTCGGTAAGGGGGCAATCAATTGCTCAATTTTCACTTTAATCGCACAAGACACTCGATGCGGCACCTTACATTTTATACGCAGCATGGGCGCTGGGGCAGACACACACACTCGCCCGCCTTTGCACGCTTTTTAAGGGGTATTATTAAATATTTTTAACAGCGAAAAAATCGTTGTAACAATATCAATCAACCGAACGGTCTCACCACTAGTGATGACAGCCGATGCAAATTGTCTCTCGCAAGTTATCGAAGGTCACGATAGTGACGGCACTTAAATTCACGAACTTATTTTCTAGAAGGGCGGGTTTTTTAAAAATTAACTTTCTGAATTTACATATGTATTGGGTTGGTGGGTCAATGAATTTTTCAAGCTTTGAATCTTTCAAAAACCCGAAATTCAAAAATTCAACGCCACACCCTTAACGCCACCCTAAAAAGGAGGTTCCCTTTATAATTCCTCTCCAGAAGTTTAAGAACTAAATTTTTTTAACACGAGTTTTAAAATATCTTCAAATAACCACTGCTCGCATTGTTTTAAACTTTAAAAAATATACAAATTCAAAATCGTTGTTATTTTATTGTTATTTTTGCCACTGGAATAAGGATATATGTTAGTTTGAGGAATTCCCCTGATGGTAAACATCGATAATGCCTCTGACATTTTTTCGATTAAATCAAGTTTCGATAAAGTAAACAAATCATTTGAGCACTTCTTTTCCACTTCACTCGCTGTAGCATATTAAACAACCGTAAAAAGGTAAATTTTGTTTTATTGTTGAGATCGTTTAATAGACTTGTTGAATTATAGAATTTAAGGCGATGCAGTCCGCATGCCGCGTTTGTCTGCAGAATGGCAAAAACATGGTCAATATTTTTGATGCGACGCAGGATTCGAGCATTTCGATTTCGGACATGTTCTCTCAGTTAACCGGCCTTCCAGTTGAGAAAAGGAGTATATTTCCGGAAACCATTTGCACTTTCTGCCTGCACGATGTCCAAGTTGCATTGCAGATAAAACAAACATTTGAAAGGAGCCATCAGATATTGTGCCAGTTAGAGAAGGATTCACAGGAGCAGGCCCTACTTGACAGTGAAAAAACGAGTAGTCAAGACTTGCAAGGACAGGAGAAACCAAATAGAGACAACGTGCACGACGTGACAAACGAGCCACTCGAAGAAGACGATATGTGTGAGTTAGAGAGGGTTTTACGGGAAGAGGACATGCTCGAGCGTGAAAGATTACAGAGTGAAGAAAAACACCGTCAATATGTTGCCAAATTTAAGGAAGAAGGTCAGAAGTCACATAAGGACTACGAGCACATCCAAGTGACGAACGAGCCACTTGAAGAAGAAGTGTTTGAGTGGGAAGACTGCAGTATGCCAAACAGCGACATTGATCAGTACGAATCCCCAGTAAAGAGTGAAGAGTTCGATGACGTTTTTGTTGGTGCTGATACCAATCGCAACGACGAACGTCTCCTTGTTCCTCAGTGTTTAAAGACTTTTGCAACAGAACAACGGTCACTCAAGTGTACGCACTGCTCAAAGTCATATTCGCGAAACAGAGAATTGCAAGACCATATCAGAACACACACAGAGGAGCGACCATTCAAGTGCTCATACTGCTCAAAATATTTTTCGGGAAGAAAAACTCTTCAAGTGCATATCAGGCAACACACAGGAGAACGACCTTACCAGTGTACTCACTGTTCGGAATCTTTTTCACGGACCGACTATCGAAAAAAGCACATCGAGAAAAAACATAATGTAGAACGATCGGTTAAGCGTTCCCACTGCGCAGAGACCTTCACAGATAACATAGCTCTTCAAAAACACTCTCGAGTCCACACAAAAGAGCAACTGTTCCAGTGTACAACTTGTTCAAAATCTTTTTCACGAAACGATAATCTTCAAAGGCATATTCAGACACACATAGAAGAACGACCGTTCAAGTGTTCCCAACGCGCAAAGACCTTCAATAAAAATTCAACTCTGCAGGAACATGTGACAACGCACACAAGAAAACGACCCTATAAGTGTACCTATTGTTCGAAAACCTTTTTACGAAACAGGTATCTTCAAACGCATATCAGGATACACACAGGAGAACGACCTTACCAGTGTACTCATTGTTCAGAATCGTTTTCACGTAACGACTATCTAAAAGAGCACATCAAGAGAAAACATAATGAAGAACGATCGTTTAAGTGTTCCCACTGCGCAGAAACCTTCACAGATGACTTAAATCTTCAAAAACACTCTCAAATCCACACAAAAAAACCACCGTTCCAGTGTACAATTTGTTCAAAATCTTTTTTCCGAAATTATGATCTTCGAAGGCATATTCAGACACACACAGGAGAACGACCGTACCAGTGTACTCATTGTTCGGAATCTTTTTCACGGAACGACTATGTAAAAGAGCACATCAAGAGAAAACATACCGTAGAACGATCGTTTAAGTGTTCCTACTGCGCAGAGACCTTCACAGATAACTCAACTCTTCAAAAACACTCTCAAGTCCACACAAAAAAGCAACCGTTCCAGTGCACAATTTGTTCAAAAACATTCAAAGATAATTCAACTCTTCAGGCACACTTACCAACGCACACAGATGCTTCCAATTTAAAGACGCGATTGCGATCGCACAGAAGAATGACCATAGTCTAACCTCATTTATGTAATTTTGATTTATAACGAAATTTTTTTTCATTCAGGACAAGATACTGGTTGATTTCAGCTTCGTGCGTCGAGCTCGACCCTTATAACGTCTTTAAAAAATGTATTCGAAATATATTACATATTTTGAGCTAAGCTTGTTGGGTTTTGTTTTATTATAGTGTGGGAGTAAAAAAAAGGTACTTAGCGCCTTGCTAGAAAATATGTTGCCTACTGTAGGCGTGAGGGCATTAAAATCTGAATTGTTGAATTGTTCAAATTGAATTTTTAAAGTAAATTTGTACGGAACAGTAAGCCATCACAGTGCACTAATTCCCAATTTATAAGCATTAAGAATACCCTATTTTGGTGCTTTCAGGTCAGCAGTGATGCCGATGAGAAAGTACCCTAATCATACATAATTTTTAAAAAACCCAGAAGCTGTTAAACATTTGTGTTCACTCTTTAAAAACTTAAAAGTGCAGCAAATTAACATGGGGAATACCCAACATAAAAGTGAGCGTTTTAAAGTATATTTTGTTGATGAGTTTGCGGTCACACTATTTTAAATGAAGTAAACAAACAATTTTATTACTATTTTTAGCTTGGCTAAACATCAACCAATCAATACACAACTGTAAGGAAATAAATTTTGATTTATTGTTTTGAGATATTGACATGAGTTTTACAATTCAGGCCATGGAGTCCATCTGCCGGTGTTGTATGATGAGATGCGAAGACATGGTCAACATTTTTGGTGATGAACCACAGGAGCCGGACATTTCCATTGCAAACATGATTTCTCAACGCTTTGGCCCTCCAGTTGAGGAAGGTGATCCATTTCCGAAAACCATTTGCACCACTTGCCTGCGGGATGCGAAAAATGAATACGAGAGTAGCCACCAGATAACCTGCAAGTTGGAGAAAGATTTACAGAATGAAGAAAAACCGCTTCAATATGTTGCCCAAATTAAGGAAGAAGGAAGCCAAGATTTTCAAGGACAGGAGTCACATGAGGACTACGTGCACATCCAAGTGAAGAACGAGCCACTTGAAGAAGTCGTGGTTGAGGGGGAAGACTGCAGTATGCCAAACAGCGACATTGATCAGTACGAATCGCCAGTAAAGAGTGAAGAGATAGATGACGATTTTGATGATGGTGATACGAATAGCAACGATGAACGTCTCCCTATTCCTCAGTGCTCAAAGGCTTTTGCAAAAACTTTTCAAGACCATATCAGAACACACACAGGAGAGCAACCATTCAAGTGCACAAACTGTTCAAAATCTTTTTTGCGATATAATAATCTTAAAGAGCATACTAGGATACACACAGAGGAACAACATCCAACTCTTCGAACCTTTGAGTGTTCCCACTGCGCACAGACTTTCATAAATTATTCCACTCTTCAAAAACACCTTCGAATCTACACAAGACCGTTCAAGTGTACAATGTGTTCAAAATCTTTTTCACGAAAGGATTATCTTCAAAGGCATATACAGACACACAATGAAGAACGTCCATTCAAGTGTTCCCAATGCGTAAAGACATTCAAAACAAATACAAACCTTCAGGAGCATGTGACAACGCACACTGAAAAAGAACGCTTTAAGTGTACCTATTGTTCAAAAACCTTTTTCCGAAACAGGTATCTTCAAACGCATATTAGGCTACACACAGGAGAACGACCGTACCAGTGTACTCACTGTTCGGAATGTTTTCCACGGAACGACTATCTAAAAAAGCACATCGAGGGAAAACATAATGTAGAACGATCGTTTAAGTGTCTCCACTGCGCAGAGACCTTCACAGATGACTTAACTCTTCAAAAACACTCCCAAGTCCACACAAAAGAGCATCCGTTCCGGTGTACAATTTGTTCGAATTCTTTTTTACGAAATTATCATCTTCAAAGGCATATTCAGACACACATAGAAGAACGACCGTTCAAGTGTTCCCAATGCACGAAGGCCTTTAAAACAAATTCAACTCTTCAGAAACATGTGATAACGCACACTGAAAAAGGACCCTTTGAGTGTACCTATTGTTCGAAAACCTTTTTCCGAAACAGTTATCTTCAAACGCATCTCAGGCTGCACACAGGAGAACGACCGTACCAGTGTACTCACTGCTCGGAGTCTTTTTCACGGAACGACTATCTAAAAAAGCACGTCAAGGGTAAACATACTGCAGAATAATCGTTTGAGTATTCCCACTGCGCAGACACCTTCTTAACTCTTCAAAAACACTCTCGAATCTAGTCTAACCCCATTTATGTAATTTAGTTTTTTTTAATCAGGACAATATGCCGTTTGATTACAAATTCGTGAGCCGAGCTCGACCCTTTTAACGTCTATGAAAAACATACTCGAAATATATTAACATATTTGAACTAAGCTTTTGGGTTTTGTTTTAAAATATTTAAAAATTGTAAGAGTAAAAAAAACGACGCTTACCGCCATGCTAAAAAATATATTGCATACTGTACGCGTGAGGACATAAATATTCGAGTTGTTGAATCGTTCAAATTTAATTTTTAAATTAAATTTGTACGGAACAGCTAGCAATCATCTGATCAAAGTGCAATAATTCTTAATTTATCAGCATTGAGAATACCCTATTTTGGTCCTTTCAGCTCAGCAGTGATGCTGATGAAAGAGTATTGTAATCATACATAATTTTTAAAAAACTCGAAGCTGTTTAAAATTTGTGTTTACTCTTTGAAAACTTAAAAAGCAAATTAACATGGGGAATACCCTACATAAAAGTGAGCGTTTAAACTTTAAAGGTAAATTTTATTGACGAGTTTGCGGTCACACTATTTCAAATGCAGTAAACAAACAATTTCTTACAACTGTAAGGTAATAAATTTTGATTTATTGTTGACATCTGCGACATCAGTCTTACATTGCAGGCCATGGAGTCCATCTGCCGGTGTTGTATGATGAGATGCGAAGACATGGTCAATATTTTTGGTGATGGAACACAGGAACCGGACACTTCCATTGCAAACATGATTTCTCAGTGGATTGGCTCTCCAGTTGAGGAAGGTGATCCATTTCCGAAAACTATTTGCACCTCTTGCCTGCGGGATGCGAAAAATGAATACGAGAGTAGCCACCAGATAACCTGCAAGTTGGAGAACGACTTACAGGAGGAGGATTTACTCGAGCAAGAAGCTCGCAACGTTTCGAACTTTGGGAGTGAGAGACCAGACAGTTGAGAAAGAGCCCATCAGTGTGTTGCCCAAGTGAAGCAAGAAGAAGACCAGGATTTGCAGGGTGAGGAGGAACAATATAGGGAACCATTTCAATACCAAGTCAAGAACGAGCCACTTGAAGAAGACGAATTTGAGGAACAAGACTGCCAAATGCCGGAATATGACACCGATGAGCCCGAGTGCCAAGTGAAGATCGAGGGAAAGGATGATGATTTTGAAGATGGTGAGACCGAGACCCACATCAACGATGAACGTCCGCTTAACATTCCCCATAGGTCGGGGACAGTTGCAACAGAAAAACGTGTCTTCAAGTGCTCCCACTGCTCAAAGTCATTTACACATGATGGAAAATTTCAGAGACACTTGCGAATCCACACGAGAAAACCACTTTTTAACTGTACTTACTGCTCAATGGCGTTCTCAAAAAATTGCAATCTTCAACAACACCTGCGAACGCATACGGGAGAACACCCATTCGAGTGTACTCTTTGTTCAAAGACTTTTACACAGAACTCCAGTCTTCGAACACACTTGAGAACGCACACAGGAGAGCAACCGTTCAACTGTACCTACTGCACAATGACTTTCGCGAAAAATTCCAATCTTCAGAGACACCTGCGAACGCACACAGGAGAACAACCATTCAAGTGTACTTACTGCTCGAGGACCTTTGCACAGGACTCAAATCTTCGGAAACACTTACTAACCCACACAGGAGAACGACCCTTCATTTGTTCTCACTGTTCGAAGAGTTTTACACAGGTTTCAACTCTTCGTGACCACTTGCGCACTCACACAGGAGAACGTCCCTTTGTTTGTTCCCACTGCTCAAAGACTTTTACCCAAAATTCAAATCTTCAGAGACACTTGCGATTGCACACTGAAATAATAACCGGGATATAATTTTTTAAATAAAATAATAAAGTTTTAAGTGCAATAATCAAAGAATTTAAGAAAAAAGAATTTAGTTCGTTTAATTAAATGCAGACAATTATCATTAAATTATCATAAAGTAATAACTAAGGACAATTTTATTGGTACATGTACTTTTTGTTTGTAAATAAAAAAATTGGAAGATAGTATTCCAGTTTTGCAATGTTTCAAATTAATATATATAGCCTTTCTAAAAAAGTTTTGTTTTCAATCCCAAACATTAAATTTTTAAAATGTTAAATTATACAAAATGTATAGTCTTATATTTCTAAAAAGAATTAAAATATAAACTATTAATTATAAAAATATTAGCTTTTGCTTTTTATCAAATAAGTATATGTCTATCCCTCCAAAAGAGAAATGTGTTTTAATTTCAGAAACCTCAAATTTTAGAATATATGGAACTAAATCAAAAATATGTTATTTCGAAAAAATGTAATAAAGAAAATGTACCTAGTTTATTTTTAATAAAACATTTGATTTAACCGACTTTCTCAATAAAAAGAATACACAAGGAAAGTACATTCACTAACTTTATTTATTTATTACGACGCTTTTATAGAGAAAATGTAAATTTACCGGCCTTGCTTAGAATCTCCGTTATTTAGAATAATCAGAATAAAAGCAAATCTATCATTAATGAGAATACAATAGTTGTAACAATTCGTTAGCCATAATTCATGTTTGTACTGTGCGAGGTCTGGTAGGCGCTGGATATGTTCTTCTGGGAGCTGGATGTCGAGCTGGCCTGCTGCTGGAAGCTAGTGTCCTCCTTCAAATGGTTGTTCTCCTGGCACCACTCGACAAAGTCATCGATGAGCACGGGCCAGGCGCCCTCGGAGTCGTAATTGCTCATCCGGTCGTCGATGTTGGTGGCAAAGTCCAGCAGCAGGTTCCAGGTGTCCCGCGAGATGGCCCGCTTGTGCTTCTCCTCGAGGAACTGGCACCAGATGTCCAAGAACTTGAAGCGACCACTCAGAACGATGCACCAGTACGCAATGGCCATATCCAAATCGATCCCCTTCTGCCCCGGATCCTTTGCATAGTTGAAGGTGAAGTGGTAGAAGTCCTTGAACTTCCCTGCATCATTTAGCTCCTGTTCCAAGATGGGCAGCTTGGCCTTCAGCTTCTCGATGCTATCGATGCCCAGGTCGCACATCCCATTGATGAACTCATCCCGCGAGAACTCGCACTGCACCTCGGCGTGGAACTTCCACGCAATGATCAGCACCAGCTTGGAGTCCGGTTTGAGGTCCAGATCGTCCAGGAAGTGGATCACGCCTTGTGAGCCAATCTTCAGGGGATCACTCGGATCGCGGTAGCGCACAAAGAGCTGCTCGATGCGCTTGCGATCCAGCTCCCTGTAATAGTACTCTGGATTCTGGAAGTAGTTGTCGCTGGCCAGGTCCAGTTTCCAGTCGTTCTGTTGCAGGCAGAAGATTGCCGTCTGTTCGCCCGTTTGTGTCAGCGATATGAACTTCTTCACCTTCTCGCGGTGCTGACTCGATTTGAGTTTGTTCTACGGAATCCAATGAAAACAATTAATTACTATGGATTTTCGATTTTCGATGCTGCATTGCATAAATACAACAACAACAAAAACGGTGACCAAGCTGGCGCTGCAGGAAGAAGAAGACGCTGCGGGCTAGAAAACAACAAAGCCTTTCCGCCGCTTTCTCCCGCACTCTCACTTCTTGGTAACATGGCCGCCACACTTTGGGCCACAATTTGCCGTGATACTTACCATTGTTGTGGTAATAATTGGTTATTATTTGTTTATTTTACGGGGGCAAAACTTTGTTGGAAAACGTCCCAACTGCGGAGCGCAGGTGTTGGAAAACGTCGGTGGCCACCTTTTTCATTAAGCGTGTAAACCCACCTTTTTCACTTAGTGAATTCACCCACCCTTTTTACTAAGCGAGTGACGCAAAAGTGGAAACGTCATAGGAAGTCAATTTCTTGTCGAGTTGGCAGCACCAAATGATTCACTATTGATTTTTTACAATAACAATAGACAAAAAACGGAAATTGGAAGTGTTAAAAACCTAAGAGCCCGGAATGACGACATCCACCCTGCTAGTGGGGCTCCTGCTGGCTCTGGGCAGCTGCACCCACGCCAGCGACATAACGGACAAGGTCTTTGCAGACATTAAAGAGGGAATTGTGGCTGCTTTCGGGGACTTCAATTCGGACGAGCTTACGGACGTCTTTGTCATTCGCGATGGGATGAAGACGATGCAGATACTCTACGGTGCGTGTTGTCTTTATGGCCACTGAGAAGGTCCCCTACAAGAGTTCCACTTGCTTTTCGTTTCAGGCCACTACACGGAGCCCCTGCTGATTGTGGGACCCTACTGCCAATACAGGGACAAGACGATCATAAGTGTCGTTCCCGGAGACTTTGATGGAGACGCCTTGATGGATGTGCTCGTTAACCTGAAGGGCAGCGAGAAGGACACCTACGAGGTGCACGTCAACTGGGGCAACACCACGGAAATCACATGCTCTAAGGAGGCCCTTTTCACCAGCAAAGGCGAGGTGATGGCCCTCGACTTCAATCGGGACATGATCATCGATCTGTATGGACTGGATGCTGATGGTAAGCGTACCTTCTGGATATTCAACAGCAGTCGACTGCCACCGGAAGCCAGGCATCAGGCAGATCCCTCCGAGATCAGGGACAACTCACTGAGCATTCCCAATGCGAATGCCTATCTGGACCTGAACGAGGACTTCCTGGCCGATCTGTTCCTGCAGACGCAGGACTCCTATGAGATCTGGTACGGGATAAACGAGCGCGACAAGCAGGAGAACTTCAGCTACCAGTACCAGATAAAGTTCCAGCCCATTGGGGGCAATAACTACCACATCGGCCAGGCCGTGTTCATGGACTTTGAGCTTAAGGGCGTGCAGAACATCGTGGTGCCGTTCTGCATCCTCGAGCACTGCAGGAACTCCTCGATTATGGTGCACGATGGTGACGATTTCCGAAATCTTCACGTCAACTTCCGCGATCCCACGGGGATAACCTGGGCATTTATACCACCAAAGCCTGATGACGTTTACCTGAGGACCATCACGGCGAGGAGCGGGGACTTTAACCTGGACGGTTATCCGGATCTGCTGGTGACGCTGCAGCCCCTGAACGTGAACAAGCCGGTGATGCAGACATTCCTGCTGGAGAACGTGCCCTGCACTACGTGCAACAAGCCCTTGAAACGCACTTTCGAGGTGCGCTGGAATGCTCTTTCACCGATGGGTAACAACACAGTGGCTGGAGCCTTCTATGACTTCTACCAGGACGGTGTCCTCGATGTGATCCTGATCAGGAAGAATGGGGATGGCAAATACCAGCCACTGGCCTTCAGAAATACCCTTGACTACGATGCGAACTTTGTTAAGGTGATCGTGCTGACGGGACTGGACAACAAGCAGAACCCAGAGCGACGCACTGCCTTGGGCAGGAAGAAGCGCACGTATGGCACAAACTTGCCGGGACCGAGGATCACCTACAGCACCACAACCCAGGACGGAGATCAGCAGTGCGGGAGTAGCGTGCAGCTGCCGCAGGCCTCCTACTTTGCTCTGCAACTGCCCTACACTTGCTTCGGCCTTGGTCGAACGCCCAATTTTGTGGACCAGCTGGCCGTGGGCCTGGGCAGCAAGTGGCGCAACTGGACGCAGCTCATCCCCAACTCACAGATCATTGTGGTCCCAAAGCCTCTGGACGAGCCGTCGCACTGGAAGGCCCAGCTGTTCGTTACGCCCAGTAAACTGATTCTGATGAGCGTCGTGGCGCTGGGAGGCACCTGCCTGGTCATCGTGTTCATCATTCTGGTGCTGTATATCAAGGAGAAGCGCGAGGATAAGCAGGAGCGCCTGCAAGAGTCACACAGATTCCACTTCGATGCGATGTAAGGTCGCGAATAAATGTAAACTAAGGAACCTTTTGTTTCAGCCAAGTTGGTTGAGTTTAATATTTTTATGGTTATTTAACATTGTTTAACATGCCCAAAAAAAGGACTGCATTCTGTTGAATACATTAGGAGCTACCCCCATCTCATTGACATCCTGAATTACCCAAACGAATTGAAAAAAGAGAAAATAAAAATATCTGTTTGGGGCAAGTCAAGGCGCCACATCAAATTTGAGCTCGTAATGCAATCAACAGAGGAAGTCCTCTACAACTGATATATGTATATGTATATGGTTTAAGAAATGTGATAAAATAAAGTCGATGGAGAATAATAAGAGACTTGAACGAATTTCAGTCGATGCTTAGACAAAGTACATGGGGTTTGAATTCATAAATGCGGGCACAATCGTGCGCTTTTCGTACTCCCTCCTTAGATCAAGGAATCTAGAGGTGCTGTAACAGAGGACAATAGATTAAGTGCCAGAAAACTAATTCAAATCTTGGACATACCCAGTAAGATAAACGCGTCCGCGTGCGGCCACTAAATGAGCCAAGTAGGCTGGAGCCGGATACGAAACCGAGCGGTTGCAGCGTGGGAACATGTGGCACAGATTGTAGGTCATCTGCTGCAGCAGGTCAATGTCCAAATTTCCTGTGTTCTCAATCACGTTGTAGCGCGTGGGCTTGGCCGTGCCCTGAATGGATTGGTGGCTGACCATGAAGAACTGCATCTCATTGGGATGCACTATGGTGCGATCGACCACAGTCCCGGGGTCCACATTGTTAAACTTGTTATATTGCGACGGCTCGCCACTTGGAAAGAAGCGAGTGTGGTGACGCTTCACCACAATCACACAGCAAATCTTGGGCTTGATTCCAACCTGCAAAGTGGTGAGTAATTACAATCAGAACATTATTTTAATTAAAGCTAGACATCTATTTTGTATAGTTAAATGTATTTATACGTGTGAGACTGCTATGCAAAAAGTATAGTAAAAGCATAGTAACAAATAGAATAAAAAGATATAAATCGCTACAAATGTACTTTGTAATTTTGATCAATATTTAGATATTTAATTTTCAATTTAGACAAAAGCTAAAGAAAACTGCATTAGTTAATAGTTTCGCTTATTTTAAGATAAAAAAGCCCAAAGGAAAATATTTAATTTGAAATGAGAAACTCACCTTCTTACAGGCTTCACTAATGCCCCTCAGTTCCTCGTTCTTGATCTTTGGAAATTGTCCGTCGCTCACACCGTCGCGGTAGTAGAGAATGTGCTCCGGATAGGTGTTAAGGTACTGCTTGTACACCCGCAGGTGTTCCGCAGTTATCGACGCCATGTCCTCGATCTCTTCCAGCGCACCACGTTGCAGGCGATACTGCATGTTATAGGCGGCCCCGTAGCGATCGTGAGAAGCGGCCACGCCCACCACACTGGGTATCTCGCGCTGATCGGGCGAAGGATGGGTCACATCGGCACCCATATACATTGCGTTCTTTAACATTGGCAGCCGGGTATCATCCTTGATCTTGTGGTTGATTCCGTTCAGCTTAGAGTTCACCTTGAGTAGAATGTTTCCTATGGTCTGGGGATTGAGCCTTCGCTCCACGGTGTTCTGTTTGATGCACTGCGTCAGAATGCCGTGCTGCAGCTCAGCCTTCTGCTTAATGATGTCGTAGGAGGCTCCGAAGTTCGGTATGATCACGAATACCAGGTCGCACTGGCTGCGCTTGAGATCGCCAAAGCACTCATCCAGGTGGCGATCATCTCTGAAACTTCGAATCTCCGCCTTAGCTTCCAGGTTCACGCTAACCGTTTTGCTTTGGTTAGCCATTTGCCGCTCTAAATCGCTCACCTGGGCGTAGGGCATCTTACGACCATGCGGCGGCTCACAGTAGAGGATCGCCCACTTGTGGCTCTTTAGCTTGGGCTCGAGAAACTGCATGCTGTCCATGCGCCAGGATCCGTTCCTCGGCGAGGACCACTTGTTGCCCTTGTACTCAACCTGCGGTGGGTTAAGGATGCGGGTGTGTACCACAATAAAGTCGTCGGCGATGCGGATGCCAAAGCGACTGATTGTCGGGTCAAGATTGTGCTGGAAGAATTTCAACAGATTGATAATCTTGCCCTTTCGCTCGTTGGTCGATGTGGCCGCAAACTTGATCATGTTGGCCACCTGGGTGGCTCCATCCTTGCGCTGTAATAAAAATGTAAATTAATCATCGGTTGCAGTGTACAAATTTTGGAAAACTCACATTCAATGGTTGTCCGCCCTCGATGGTGCAGAGTTCGAGGGGCACCATGATGTTCTTCGCTGGGGGTCCAACGCATAGGCAGTGAAGTTGGGGAAACTGCAGCCTATGGTTGCGACTTTGGAAATAGGCCGCAACGGTGACTTTCTTGCCATCGAGCTCAAAGGTCTGCAAGTTGGCCGGGCTTTGAGACAGTCCATTCACTTTGTAGACCCGCGGAGCGGTGGCAAATGCTTTTGGTGGTGTGTAGACCACGTTGATCCCCCTGAGAAAAGGATCGATGACGCGCTTAGAGCTCTCCAAATTGGTGGTGTTGTTTATTCTCTGCCCCAAGCCAAATCGCTCTACATACTCGATCAACGACATGTCAATCGGAAAGCTCTTGTGCGATATATCGACGTTTAGGAAGGGACGGTCGCCCAGTATAAAAGCCTGATAAAGGCCGACCAGGCACTCGTACCCATCTTGCAGTTCCCGTCGCTTACCGGGCTCCGACATCTGGAAAAAGGAGCGACCGGCCCGAATGGCCTTGTTGTGGCAGGGAGCCGCCATCACCACCTCCAAGCACTGCATGGCCCGCATGGGCTTGTCGAAGATCCTCTCCGTCATGTAGCTACAAAGTGGTGGTTCAAAATTGTGAATTTTACTTTTTGGAAGTTGAGAGATCTCACCTCCTTAGCGAGTTCAGATCGACTTCCGAGCCCGCAGTCTCTTTGATCTCTACCGTGTAGCGTAGAGTGCGACCGTGTTTATCTGTCACCTGAAAAGCAGATAAAAAAGTGGTATAATCTTAAATGATATTCATACTTAAACACAACACAACACGTAAGAAAAGGTACCCTATTCTTTACTTTTTAAAATTTAAAGGCAACGTTACATTTCCAGCAACCCAATCGAACTTATTGTACAAACAAATAAATGTATAAAAAAAATAATATTCGAAGGCTTTGCTTAACTTTAGTACAAAATACTTACAGTCACTTCCGGGTTCTGCGTCTTGAGCGGAAGCTTGTCCACTGAGAAGCAGGAGGCCCTGCCATCATAGGCGGCAATCACACCGCCCAACTGATCGATGCGGAACTGCTCGAATGCCTGCCTATAGAACTTTTTGGGTCGTTCTGGCATGATCTTCACATCATAGTGGTAGGCCTTCGCGGGCATTTTCTGCATGTCAATGTCCAGAAAGTTAACCGCCACCTGGCCGGGTCTTCCGATTGTGCCACGCTTGACGCTGCCGGCTGGCTGAGGCGGCACAGCTCCAGCCTGTGATCTTTGCTGTTGGTAGCCACCTTGTTGTCCCTGTCCCTGAGGACGTTGCTGGTAGCCACCTTGTTGTCCCTGTCCCTGCGGACGTTGCTGGTAGCCTCCTTGTTGTCCCTGTCCTTGAGGACGTTGCTGATAGCCACCTTGTTGTCCCTGTCCTTGAGGACGTTGCTGATAGCCACCATGTTGTCCCTGTCCCTGCGGACGTTGCTGGTAGCCACCTTGTTGTCCCTGTCCTTGAGGACGTTGTTGATAGCCACCTTGTTGTCCCTGCTGGCCTTGTGGTCGTTGTTGGTAGCCTCCTTGTTGTCCCTGTCCCTGAGGACGTTGCTGGTAGCCACCTTGTTGTCCCTGACCCTGCGGACGTTGCTGATAGCCACCTTGTTGTCCCTGTCCCTGCGGACGTTGTTGGTAGCCTCCTTGTTGTCCCTGTCCCTCTGGACGTTGCTGCTGTCCACCCCATCCTTGGGCGCCTTGCGACCTCGGCTGCTGGCCATCTTGTTTCTGCCATCCCTGTTGACCACCAGATGGCCCAGGTGCCCCGGAGCTAGTGGATGGGCCCTGTTGTCCTGCACTTCCTGTGGTTTGAAAATTAATGTGTTAACTGTATTGGAGTGTACATTTAAACGACGGGGGAAAAAGGTAGTAACATTTAGTTTTTAGTAATATAAATAGTTTTAATATTCAAATTTTGTTATAAATAAATAATATTTATTTTTCCAAAAAAATCCCATGCTTTTTATTTGGTGTATTTAATTATACGCGTATTCCTTCGACAGAGATCTGTATTTATATTTTATCAGCAGGTGGGTGACGTCACACCTAATTAATTTCGCCACAAGTGCATTTAATGTGGTGATTCCCCGCAATATGAGAAACTTCTGGAACTACTTATCCCAACTACAAGATTTTTTTCATTCACTTTAGGCTGCACACATATGTATGCACTTGCATGGGATTGTTGATAATGAGTAATTAAAAATGAATACATATTTTTGCCCACGCCAACAAAATGCAATGGAGTGCACTCACCCTGTGGTTGCTGTTGTTGTTGTGCTGGTGCTGTTGCAGTTGCAGGTGCAGGAGCTGCGGGCTTCGGCGGCTCCTCTGGTTGCTTAAACTCTAAAATTTAAATAGTTTAATAGTTTAAACACTTAGATTTGCATTCCAAACAACTCACTGTTTTTCTTTCCCATCTTTAGACTTCAGAATTTTGATTTAATTACTTTATAAAATTCCTTTATGTTTTTGCGTTCTTTTAACTTTTTTACGGTCTCACTTAGTGATGGTAGAAATGGAGGCTGTGTCAGGTTATCGAGCCGCACAGCTAATTAGAAAATTGTACCGTTTTGTATCGGCATTTATCGAAATTCAAAAATCCATTGAGCGCGCATTTGAATTTGTAACCTGTCAAAACTTTGTGTGGTAACTAATTTTATTCTTGTCGAACTTTTAGGTTTGACCGTAAATTAATTTATATTTTTTGACACTTAATCTCATTGGTCTATGTTCAAAACAAGACAAGTGAACAAGGTAAAACTTTTCGTGTTCCAGAAGTAAACATCCCGTTTTCCCCTAAAAAAAGTATTAAATGTTTTCGTAAAGACTAAAATAAAACACGGACATTGCTGCTGTTGTTATGGTTGTATGAATTTTATTTGGAATTGCAATTTTACTTTTGCCAAATTACAGCAACCAATCATAAAAGTTTTACAATTTTTTTGGATGTATTTTCTGGTTTTGTTTTTTCCATTTCAACTTTAAACATACAATATATGCGTTTAAAATGCTATAGCCAAAAAATAGTATATAGTCGTACATTATTCATACTTGTATATATAAATATGTATATCGTAGTGTATTTTTCATGTAGTTTTCAAAATTGTTTGTTTAACGCATTTTATAATAATAATTTTGTCATTGCACGAGCGTTTTGTTTTTCAACTTCGATTTTGCGTTACCATATTTTCTCTAAATAACTTTCTTTTAAAATTTTACTAACAATTGCACAACGTCGTCCGCTTGATTTATACACACATGCACAGACATACATAAAAATAGCTAAATTATTTTGTATAGATTATCGATTTGATAAGAAATCATCGAGTTACGCTTAAAATTTCCTTTAAGTAATTTTGTTTTATATAAATTCAACTAATTTAAACTAGATTGACTCATTCAGAACGCTGCGAAAGAATACAAAAATATCTGTATAAATATTGATGCCAAAAAATTGCACTAAATCGTAAAACTCAAATGTAAACATAAAAAACAAAATCATTGCTGCGAAATTTGATTGAAATTGGGTACTGCTTTCTGTCCCTTTCGGTCAGTGGCAGCGTCGTCTTATAATATAAAACTTAACAAACAATAATTCATTTTTATAATTGGCTCGGAAATTGTTTTAATCGTCCAGGCAAAACGCCACAGGTGGAGAACGAAACCGAAAACTGGGGAAACCCATTTTAAATTCGATTATTTCCATCTTGAGGGATGCTGGTAAACAGATGAAGAGAAACTTAAATGCTGCATATAGACATAGTTCGTTATATAATCCTTCTACATAGCTACATTATGGAATTGTTTAGGTATTTTCTTTCGTTCAGCTCGTGTCTCAGCTTTCGTTTGTTTTTGAGAAATATCGTTTAAAGGAACAAGAGTCATGCCAAAGACAGCACAGAGATTGGGCTCCGGGAGTCTTTCGTTCATTCATTCAATCATTATTAAAACATAATGTACATGTCGCTGCTCTTGGAATCAAATCGACTTGATTCAACTAGATTCCATATGCGATCGTATTTTTTTTTTGTAACCTTTTCATTGCTTTGCTGTTTTTTTATGTTTTTGTTTTTGGTCTGTTGATTTCGTTTCATTACAATATTATTATTTAGCTTCTCTTTAGACGCTTTCTGGATTGGCTTCTGCTTTTGAGCTTCTCGATTGTAATTGTAAATGTTATTGTGGTTGTAGTTGCAGCTGGTCGTTAGCCTAAGCTCTAGATCAAGTTTATATAACAGGAATGCATGACTAATATACATAGCTATATAATATAGGTTCTACAAGTAGCTAGGATTACATACACATTAATTATACGGTATTAGTTATGGGCATCTAGGCAGGCGGCTAAGCCTTGTGGAATATATGTTGTGGAGCAGGAGGGAAGGGAATGTTTACCGCTTTGTGCTAACCAAAAGCCGAACAAAAAATTCATCAAATTTCCTCGTCGCATAAATTCTTACAAAAAAAACTCCCAGGCTGATTAAATCGAACAGAACAGAACTGAAGACGTACACATACATAGATCTACAAATAACTCGGGAAGGCGGGCAAACAAGAAACGGATCCGGAACCAGAACTCTGGACTCCGGGCTTAGGACTTTTTCACATTGTGCTTGCTAACTAGGGCCTGCAGTTTGTGCAGCTGACTAAGTAGATTGGCATTGGTCTCCTCCAGCCCTTCGAGGCGCTTCTTGTAATCGTGGTTCTCGGTGACGAGAATCTCCACGCGCCTCTCCAGCTGGTCCATATACTCCTTCTTCTTGCGGCGGCTTTCCTGAGCAGAGATCTGTAAAATAGTTCATTTATTTAGTTGTGTTGTCCCCTCAAAGATTTCATTTCGAAACGTACTTTATTTTTGATTTTGCGTCGAATCTTCTTGAGCGATTTCTCCTCGGCTTTGGTAAGGGGGAGCTTCTGCGGTATAGGATAGCCTTCGGCCAGCAAAGTGCGTTTCTCCTCCTCCGTCAACAACAGCGTCCCAGTGGAGCCCTTCTGCAAATAGTAAAAGGTAAAACGGTTAAATAAGGGTCCTGCATAAATGAGTAACTAATTTATTGTGAAATATCTATTATGACTAATTTTTATTGCTCTAAATTGGGAATCACAAAGATTATTTTCTTCACTTTCTATGAGTCACTTATTTATTGGTTTTCTATGAAGTCTGTTTTAATAGCCAAAAGTTGGCGGATTTTCTAAAGCAATAAAGTCATCTTCTAAGGGGAAGAACAGGTTTTTATGTACATAAAAAAATTACAAAAATGTTTTTAGATATGTTAACATATGTACACTTTTACATATTTTAAAATTTTTAGTTTTACAAATCCTTATACAAAAAAAGTTGTTTTAAATGTTGTAAATATTTTGAAAAAAATTGTGAACAATATAATTTTGTTATTACCACTCATATTGGATAATTTAATGATATTGAGGACTTACCGGCTGTGAGCTAATCAGCGGCGTGTGGATCGGCTGGCGTGTCGTGGTGGCCGTTGTGCTGGAGTTGGATCCTGATCCGGATCCGCTGGCTGAGCGCGTGATGCCCGCAGAGGTGCGGCTTACTCGTACGGATGACTCGCCGCCGGCTGCATTGGCCACGGAGATAGAAACGGAAGCGTTGGGCGACAGGGGCGAAAACAAGTGTTCCGGTGACAAGTTACCTTCGGAGTCGTCGGAGGGCAGGGAGGAGGGTGGCGTCAAGGGGATGCCGTAGCCATGGGCATGCGACTTCCCCGAGCTGCTAACGCTGCTGCTGCTGCTGCTGTTGCTGGTGTTTTGTTTCTCGCTCTTGATCTCCATTTTGGCCATCAGCAGATCTCCCTGGCCAAGAAGCTGCTGCTGACGTTGGGATTTGATGAGGCTGTGGGTGTTGTTGCTGCTGGTGGTCAGCAAGAGGCCATGCTAAAATAGGAAACAATCAATCAGTACAGGCAGAAAAAGTTTAAAATATTTTTAAATTCTTTTATATTTTTCTAATTACTATATTTAAATATAAATGTACAAAGACATTGTTAGTTAAAAAATTTAAGAACCCAAGTTTTTTTTATTTATTTCTTAGGTACTATTTTGGAAAAAAATCCCTTAGAAAATGTTAAGATGGCTCAATCAGTGGTAATCCTTTAGGAATGAACATTTACCTTTGGCTCAAACAGCATCTCCGACTGCAGGTGGGCCAGATTTAGGCTGAGCTGGTGCTGGGAGCTGCTCGCTTGGGAAGTGGGACTGGCGGGGCAGCTGGAGTCCGGCGACATGGGCTCATCCTTGATGGCCGACTCGTCGATCTCGATGTCCGAGCAGATGTCCGGCGACATGCTGCCGTCCCGCATCGACGACACCGACGAGCTGCAGTCGTTGTCGTACAGGTGCTGAGGTAGTTGAAAGTGCTCCAAGCTGGCCACCACCACGTGGCTGGATCCGTGGAGAGGACTGCTGCTGCTGCTGGAGGCTCTGCAGGCCGGAACGCGTCAGTTCCGCAACGGTGGCGGAGTTCAGGGCGGGATTGCTGCTCAGGCGGCTCAGGCTGATGGGCGTGGCATGCGGGAGTGGGGCGTGGAGGGTCAGGCACTTGGGGTCGATGGTCACGCGCCCGCTGGTGGCCGTCTTCAGTGAAATGGCGGGAAAGCACTCGTCGTCCATGTCTGCGAAGAGAATGATATACATATCATATTAAAATCTGATATTGTATTTAATGTCTAGAAAAAGTTGTACTTATAATATCAATATTTTATAAAAATATCAAATTAATAACAGATTAATTTCGATTATTTCGATATCAATTTATTTCAAATTTTACTTCTTAAAGCCATAAAACTTATGTCTATGTCTAAATGTAAATGTACATTAACATTTTTAAAAGATTAAACTGTACGATTTGTGTATTATTTTTTAATATATAAATACAACTTTTATTTCTTGTTGATTTCATATAATTTAATTAGAAAAGATTCTTTACTTCGTAAACTTTGGTGTAAGTTGTTCTTACTAATTATCTAATATTTTAGTCACCTTAGGCACGTAAGAAATTTGTTTCGGGGGCAAGGCAAACAACAAAAATTGGACTAATTCGATATGATTCAAAAACAGAGGACGAGATCCCCCCTGGATAGGCCTGCACTCTTCTGATCATCTGATTTAATTACTTTGCTTTGGTTTACGTCAACTGGTCTAGTTAATTCTTGTTATTTTCCAAATACAATTAGCTCACAGCCGTATTTGCCAGTGCCCCTTTTTTATTTTTGGTAGACAATGAGCAGAATCAAATAGAGCAGTATGTGCGCAAATATGCTGGCCAAATATTATTGAGTCTAACCCACATTATTATGCAAGAATTTGAGTTCTGGGTC
Organism: Drosophila oshimai; assembly: GCA_018150695.1. Taxonomy (NCBI): domain Eukaryota; kingdom Metazoa; phylum Arthropoda; class Insecta; order Diptera; family Drosophilidae; genus Drosophila; species Drosophila oshimai. Next base: position 92,350 of record JAECWM010000036.1, on the reverse strand, counting down.
TGTAAACTAGCAAACACCGATCACTTTCCTTTGCCCAGCGCACGCGTCAGTCCCCCGAGTTGCACTTGTGTTTGCATTTGATATTCTGTTGGTTCAGTTTTTTATATTTTTCTGGCAAAAACTTTGCCCCCACCCCACCCACAACCATCTACAACCTTCCACACTACACGAAAAATTTCGTTTTAATTTTATTTACACAGTTGTCGTACAGTTTCCATAAAATTACAAATAATAACAGAACGAAATTAAAAAAAAAGAACGGCCGGGGTAATTATACACAGTTTGCTCTCATACATACGAACAACTGAACTGATATCGCGTCAAAGTACAAAACTTCATGCACGAGTACTGCGTTAAATTGCTAAATGCTACCGCGACACAGTGGAAACTACATAGAAACTAGAAACAGAACAGAGCCAAGCAGAAACTGTTTTTCAACTGTTATTCTTGTCAGCGCTGTTTTCACTATTTCACTATGTACATGGCCTAAATTAACCAACTGCCAACTGTGTTTGGATTGCTTCTAAGGGGCCTTAAAGCTTGTACAAAAAATAAAAAATTGGTGGGTCTGCGTCTTGATGCAATTGCCCAGGTTATCGGTAATCGCTTCGTTTCACTCAGTAATCGATGGAATTGCAAAATTACCTCTTTCTCTACCAGCAATTTTATATTTTAAACCTCAGATTACCCTTATTATAACCTTTTTGTTAAGGACCTAAGTATATAGTTTAAGTGAATGCAAAGTTATATTTTAATCAGCAATGGTTGGAAATTTAAATGATCAGTACTAACTTCTTAGGACTAGATGCAAAAGCTGAACTTATCGTTAGTTATACTATGTTAATCAGTTACTTGTCCTTTTAAAAACCCATTTATTTTTTGAAAAAAAAAAAGTGTGACTGAATGTTATGAATAACTTTTAAAATAAATAAAGTAAACATAAAAAAAAATCCCTTTTTTAAGATTACATTATTGAACTCAGACATATCAAGGAATCTAAATTGTATCAATTTTATATTATAGGTTTGTAAGCTATACAATTTACCTAGTCAAGGGTCCGAATTCATATTTACAGGCTAGGCTAAAGGGCAAAAGATCATCTCTGCAAATACATACCCTCGATCTTGGCCTGCAGGCTTTTTGGTGAATCGGGCAGGGAGTCAACGTCGCTGTTGAGGCTGTAGGAGTGCTCCGTCTTGATCGGCTGTGTGCCATTGAGCAGGGCATCCGAGATGAGCTTGTCGTTGAGTATGACGGTGGGATCTTTGACGTCGCGATCGAACAGCCAGTCGTGCATATCGTGATCGGGGCTGATTTTCAAGGATTCCTGTAACAGTGCACAAAATAAAAATGGGAAACAAACAAATGGTTTTGCAATTAGTAAATGTACAAAAGTCATTCATAGTCGTGTTGCACAGCGATAGCACGGTTATATAATTAAACACAAAAAACTGAATGCGAAAAACAAAAGTACAATTGCCATTGCCATACCTGCCTACATATATACGACCTATGGCAAAATCACACGAGAATCGCACACCCAAAACGCAACAGTACACGAGCCGTGCAGATAGCTCATAAACAAAATTATATACTTATATAAAATGATTTGATTTGATTTGGAACAATACTATACATATAGCGCAGATCCGACTACCGCCACATGCATGTGGCCTCTTCCTATGCAATATATTTTTGTTGTCAATCTTATCAGAAGACTTTTTACCGTCGACCACGCCGACGAGCGATTCGCGATCCGTACCCTTGAAATCATTGTTGTTGGGCTGGGCAATCAGTAGAGAGAACCACACTGGAGTTATCATCAATCGTTAAGTCATTATTTTTGGGGGAGACTTGCAAATCAGTGACGGGAATTTTTTTAACCTGGGCGGGAAGCAAGGTATGCTTCTAGGTTAGGTAAGAGCCACTTGAAATGGCGTTGGGAATAAGTTATTTTTGGACTGTTTTAGGTATTCAAAGATAACTTTTTTTTTACGAGGGAAAAGCCAAAGTGTAATTATTTTTAAAATGTAACTCCTACGTTTGAAAATGTTGTTGTGACTATTTACATACGTATTAAGATTTACAGCCATTACATTTCACATTTTAAACATACAAAGTACAAGCACTTCCTCGTTAGGTTAGAGCTTTGCAGTTTGTGTTTTTTAAAGATTTTAGGAGTACTTCACAAGGTAATTCATTTAAAAGTTATTAAAAAAGTTAGCTCATATGTTTTGCAGCTTCTAATAGTAAGTTTCTAAAACTACAAAGTAATAAAAGCAAAATGTAAATAAAATCGTTGGTTTTAAATATCGAAAATATCGATGTCCTGAAGGATCTATCGATGGTAGTTAAGGGTCATCGCCTCTGGTCCCATTAAAAGTTGCCAATCAAGAATCGAGTGTTTGCAAATTGTTAGCACAAGTTTTAATCAAAACTCGCGGAAAGTGGAGTGTGCGTTAGAGTGTAATTAATTATAATGAACAGGCCCAGTGTTAAGTGTTTTGATGCTGCTGCTGCTGATGATGATGGGAGCAAAACCAACCTTGGGAATCACTCACAATCAGAGTGCAGCACAAATAACTCAAACGAGTTCTCCGCGTGTGTGTTCTATTTGCCGCCAAAAAACCAAAGAGCCCGAATGGAAAAAAAGCAAACAGATCCAGAATACATTTGGCCTGGCATTTATTTTAAAGCTCTAAAGCCCGACACGATGATGTAATCCCGAATGTGCCAGATTTTTGGACTGGATTCGCTTAATTGTCGCCTGGGCAATCTACGGCAATAAATTGCTGACCCATTTAAAGGCGGCATTCTGTGGCAAATATGCACATGGATAACTAAATATTCGAGTGAGTGCCTGTCTGTCTGTCTGTCATTTCGTCTGTCTGCGATAAAGAAGTGCATGTAATTACGCTTTAAAAACACATTTGTATGTAAAATCCCAGCCGCGCCCCACCGCTCCAAAGTAAAGTTCACATTCTAAGCCAAACCAAGTGGAATCCAGTTTTGGCCATAAAAAAAATAGGGAACGTCGGCGTAAGTCTGTCGATATGTACATATGTATTGTTTGTTTGTTTAAGAGTGTGCGGCAGCAGGTACGATTCTTCCCGATTCTCTGTGGGTCTTCTGGCTATTCGAGTTCTTTGGGCCCCATACCCGTAATTCTAAACATCGATTACCGTTTGCACGCGTGCATTTGAAAGCATTGCTACAATGTTTATGCGAGGGTGGTTCAATGACTGTAGAAATGTCAAGATCGCTTTCAACACAGAGAATAATTGGTCATGATTTTATTACATACATTTTACACTTTTTTTGGGATATAATCCTATGATTTTAAGGTAACAAATTCGTGTACAAGGAAACTGTGTACTTAGTTTGATGGGCTTTGAGCACTATTTCATTTAATGCAATCTTATTAAAGACAATAGTAATCCCTAAACCATATTCATCTTAATTCAATTTAATTTGGATTTGTTAATTGCTTTCACTCACAAAAAATTGCAATGTATCATTAAGTCAACAGCTTTTCAAACTGAGTAACTTGATCGTTTTTTTGGAAACGGTAACAGTTAGCAATTTCACTTCCGACCGCATTAATTGTATTCGGAAATGGGAACTGGGCTATTATTAGTCACTTTTGTAATAGAAAGTAATTATAAATGCATTCGTTCACATAATATTTATAAATATAATTATAGTAGAACAAAAATAAAGCCCTTGAACGATTTATAATTACAGCTTACATAATGGCGCAGTATGAAACTAAAAGTGAAGTGTTTTCTTTAATAACCAAAATTAAGTCATTTTTATAATTAATGATTATTAGTGATATTAAGGAAAGGAGAGCTTTACTCTATTTCTTGCTAAGTTGCTTCAGATACATTTAAAGTAATTCCCTATTGAAAACACAAAAATCAAGTTTGAATAGAGTTTCTTTTAAGCTTTGTTGTTGGTTAAAGTGCTAATAACGTTTCCTGTAATTAGCCAACGAAATGACGAATTGCAAAAGAAAGTGTGATATTAAGTTTCCAGTTTCTCCTAACCAAAACGACTTTTGAGTCGATGTTTACTGTAGAGTTCATACAATAAATTCTCAAAGCCAACGAAAATTATGGAATAACCGGAGGAGGAGAAGGAGGAGGAGACTTAACGATCCGCTCATTATGCTAATACTTGTGGGCCGGCCCTCGCATTTTTTCAGTTCCCAGTTGGCCAGTGCATTAAGACACAAATATACACAAGTGCTTTCTCCGCATTTTAGCCATCGGTCGCCACACATCGGGCCAAGAATCAGCAAGCAGTATACTACTTATAAGCAGCAAGCCGAGCACCGAGAAGCGTAAATAAAATAAGAGTGTGCGTGCCCAGTGTGTTGTGTTGTGCTGTGTGTGTTTATGATGAGTTCAACGAACCTCGGGAATTGTTGAGAATTAGCAATTCTTGAAAAATGCTACCAAAACGGGCAACACAGATACGGAATACGGAATACAGAATACAGAATACAGACACAGATACAGGTGCCCAGGCGGCAGTCGTACAAATATATACTCATCGAGCTGTATACAAATATGTATGCTGGCATGTTGCTTTTGCTGTTGCTGCCGATGATGAAAGAAAGAAGAAAGCCAGGAGAAAAAGACAGCAAAAATGCTCGCAGGCATTTGCTACCTCTTTTGTTTAGCTGCTGCGGTTGGGGCGGTGGGGTGGGGGGAATACACTGAGGGAAAATCCCAATACCATTTGGATATCTTTTCATATCTTATCTCTGTGTTGAGTGTATATTCAATTGAATCAAAATCATATCAATGTCTAATAATAATAAACAAACTTTAATCTAATATTGGTGAGATAATTTTTTATATTTTCAATTTTATTAATATCACTGTGATTGCAAATCTTATCAACTTTAAATTGAAATAAACCTTTTTTTAGCCAGGGACTAAATCATAACAAAAAAAACAAACTTGTGTACATTTGTCAACCTTTTGTAAATGATATTCAACATTTATTATCTATCTATATCCAGTACTTAAAGTACTTATTGTGTATTACTACATACACCACAAATAAGATGAATTGATAGGTTATCGAACCGGTTGAAGGACCATTTCTGGTACATATTTTTCCCTGTGCACCTGAAGCATCGCTTGTTGCACGTTTCAGGTGGGTTTTGCTGCCTCTTGCCTTGCCACTTCTCCGATTTGTGTGTTCCAATGAAAGCGCGGCATCACCACATCGCACCGGTGAAATGGCTAAGGGCGCCTTCTCAAGTGGAAAGCAGTGCTTCGGGTTGGAGTTGGAGCTGGAGTGACTTGACTGGCCGCCTCTTAAGCCACAAAAACCGCTTGAGCGGCTAAGCCCGTCTTGACTTGGCAATCGATTGCTTAACCGGCCAACGGAGGAGCCTGTGTGAAATGCAATCGGTTGACCCCATTTCGAGAGATGGCGATTCCCAAGAACCTGTTGCGCTGTATCTTCTCGCTGTCACGTGCAGAGGAGAATTGTTCTCTGAGAACGTTTCTACCGTTTCGCCTGTTTTCTTTCAGGTGTCGCACGTCACTACTTTGGGGCCCAATCAACAGGCCAGCTACTTTGAAAACGATAAAGGTAAAAAAAATAACAAAATCAAAATAGCCGCCAGAGGGGTTTTCTTTATCTTATGGCATTAAATTAAAAAAAAAAGAAAAACACATGTGTATGGGTTGGTATTGCCGTGTCCCGAGTTGCCCATTATACAATTTTATTCAAATTTCCAGTCTTCAGGTCTCCCTCTTCCCAAAATCACAAGAAAGGGTGAAAAAGAGCAAGAAACATACAATTTCATAAAATAATTAAACTGGTTATAGTTTTTTTTTCCCTCTTTCTTCTTTCTTTCGCCCTCTGTATCTCCTTTCGGCTTTGATTTTTTGTTTCCTTTTTTTTAAAGTTTTTTTTTTAACTGTTTTGTCTATACATTTTTTCGATTTTGCTTTATTTTTTTGTTTTTCGCTTGCTCCACAATTTGGATTGATTAAATAATGTTGCAGCAAGCGAAAACCTTTCACATTTATAAAGCTGCAGCGGTGTGTGCGTGCAGATCATTATGTATGTATCGTTTTCTTTGTGTTGTGCACAGCATTTTTTAGCCGTGTCTTTATTTCTTTCCAATTTTTATGCCCAGGCTGCATCATTTGCCGCTCTGTTGTCGGTGTTGGTAAAGTGAAAGGTGCTCCCACAATTCAAAAAAAGAAAAAAAAAAAGAGCAGAAACCGACAAAACCAAAAACTGAACTGTCTTTTAACTTGAAAAATTGCTACGGTTTTTTACGGTTTCGTTTTTCGTGAGCGCATGGTAAATGCTTAAAAATGGGGGCTACAATGTATAAATGGCCATCGTCAAATGCCTTTTGCCTTGAAAAGAAAGTGCGAATTAGCCAACAGAAAATATGGCTCAGAATGCAACGCGGAAAATAATTCAAATATTACGTATGCGACATGTTGCACAGCCCCAAATGCAAAAATGACAGACACTTGGAATTCAATGACGTATTGCTTGTGTCCGTTATAAATATAACCTAATATGTATAAAAATAGCTAGCGCAAAACGGAGACCGAGAATTTCGGGTGGGGGTGGGTGGCTTAGCTTATCGCCAACATATGTTTGTGCGCCTTTGTGTGGAGGCAAGTACGTATGCAGCAGCAGCAAGTCTGACGTCCACAGCAACAATTTGCCAAACGGAAATCATTGTGAAAGTAACCAAAAAAATAAAAGAAGAAAAATGTACCCAGACTCCTCCACTAAAAAAAAACCCCCACAACAATCTTTGGTTATCCTAATCCGCCAGAGAGCCTATCTTTATAGTGGGTGCTTCATAGTCTCTGATGTGCCTTTCACAAAACAAACTTTGAAGAGCGGCCAAAAGTGTACATCTGCATATATGCAAAACAGACATAAACCAATTTGGCAATGCGCGGATGAGTCAGAGAGCTGGGCGACCTTATTGGAGAACCCATAATGAATTCACTTTCAAGGTTTCTCAGAAAGATAATGCTTGAAATATGTGCTGTGTGCTGTCAGTTGTTCAGTAGTGGGTAATTACGGAATTCTAGGCCTTAACGTATGACTCTCTAATGGTATTTGATGGATTGTGGGAGGATTTGGATTATGGTGAAATCTAATTAGGGGACATTATGGGGGTTCCCTTAATTCCCTTGTAGTTTTGTATACCACGAAATATCTAAAAATAATGGCAAAAAAGATCTTAATTTTTAAAAAGGTCTATAGATAAAAATTAAGGGTCTCTTAGTACCTTGTTTCTGTAAGAACCAATTGTATATCGTTTTATCACTTAAATACATAAATACAAAAAGGTATAGCTCTTAAGAATAATATATAATCTCTTACATAGGGATACCAAAGTCTTTTAAGATAGATTCAAAAGGGACCCAAAACAGTCCTTTATTACAATCATTATATCAACCTGTTAAAAAAAAACTCCATCTCCAAAACATCAAGGGGCATCGCCTTTCCAATAGGTTCAAGAAAGTCAAAGAAAGTCTCCCTTGAATTCCTTCTTAAAGTAAACTTTCTTTTCTCCCGTTTCTCCCCCTTTAATAAGCCTCCAACTGTTGCTTCCTAGTTGCCTGTTGCCTGCTGTTACACTTATCGTATAACACTTCATTAGCGTTCGCAATATGTTGGCTCTACGCCCACGCCGCCTACTCCTACGACGACGCGTTGAGTCTGCCCCCCGAAGAGCCTGCTGCTCTCCTTTTTCTAGAGGCTGTAACATATTGTAAATTCAGTGCAAGTCCATGAATAATTCACACTCGGGCTTGCCACAACAACTCCTCGGACCTCCAATCTCACTTCCTATCCTGACATTGACGTCAAAAACATAACCGAAACAGCTGGCCAACTGCCGCCCACTCTTTGGGCTAAGAGAGAACCTAACCCGAGAAGAGAGCCGGCAAAGAGAGTCTCCAGAGTGGACACCACTGCGCATCCTGCACAGCGCAGCGCGTGTAAAAATTCGCATGAATGGCGGACATGAATGGGGGAATGAAAATAGAGAGAGAGCAAGCAGTGCAGCACATGTAAACCAATACTGAATACTATGTGGGCACAAATTAAATTATGCGCGCTTTTTGCGTTGCCTTGCCATATGTTTGGACTTTTGGCATAGAAATTGTGTCGCTGGAGCGGGCTAAATTTGCAATAGTCTTCGGCTTCATTCGCTTTGTGCTTTAACCTGTTTTGCAGATTGCAACGCTCACTTCGTCTCCGGCTCATTGGAAATGTCAAAGTTAAGCAATACACCAATGTGTACATATCTACATACATATGTACACATATAGATATATAGCGGTTGATAGACCATATTGAAAGTATCGTGCATAGCTCGAACTAGTTATTCAAATATGCTGAGCCACCTCTCCTCTCTCTCTCAAGACTTTTAACTCTCGAGACTTTACTGTTGCCAAGCACGTTTTTTGTTTTCCGTTTCTTGTTGGTATTTTTGTATTCTCTCGTGTGCATTTTAAGTAGCGGCCCCACTTGCATTTAGCCGTTAGAAAAACGTTCAACCTAACCCCAAAGCGAAATGCACTCAATTGCATTCATAGACCATAAAGGGTATCGAATTGGCCCAAAAGAAATTGCTAATACCATTATGCACGCCCCCCCCTTTGGCCTATGGATCGCATTCTGCTTATATAAGCGAAAGTTAGCCCACAAAAGAACAGAGCTCTGGAAATGTCAAAAAATATGTATATATCTCACAAAATCACAAATGGAAGAGGTAAAAAGTTGCTGACTAGAACCACTTGTTGTTAATGCTGCAGTTTTCCTCTTCTCTCGCTTTGTTTTAGCCAAAATAAATGTTCTGGTTAACGTTTGGGAAAGTCGCCATGTTTTGACTTTGGTCAGCATTCTTTTGTGAAGGCAATTGCAGTTGGCCCAAGGTAATCTTTTCCGGCAGTTTACTGTTTCAGGTTTAGACTGGTTAAGAGTCAAGAGTTTCTTCTTCGAGGTAAGATTGGCTTGGACGATCTTGAAGACTTTTAGTTGAAAGCTTTGCTTAGATTTCGCTTTCTTTCTGTACAACCCTTTCATGAACTACACAATATATAAGTATTTAAGTCTACTTTAGCTATTTAGAAGATTAGCTAAGTTCTAAATCCGCTTTATTAGGCATTTTTTGTTTCCATGTGCTTCTCTTATCATCAAAAATATGAAAATTTGAGCTTTCAACAGAAATAATTTTAGTATTTTCTTATCAAGGCTGGACCAGCAGAATCGAAAGTCGTTAAGTAGAAACCTTAATATGTATATTAGTTCGAAAAATGAAATCGCAATTCTTTGTAAAGTCCCAATAGCTTACGACCCGGTAAACAACGATCCGTATTGTTGTTGGTTTTTCCCTGCAAATCGATTTCCACAGAATTCCCCCCGATCTAGCAATATATATTTGTTTGTATAATGATTTATAAAGACTGTGGGACCTGGCGGCAATGATTCTGCTATGTCAACTCTTCATTGCTCTCAACTGATAGGGGAACCACTCCAAGATCTCTGAATGAAAAGCCTGGGGTTTTTTCTTGATAACAATGATCGGAATCTGGGCAATGCAGAGCACGTGACATTATCAAAGCTCTCTGAAAACCTGGGACTTTCCCATTTCGTACCCTCAATAAAACACTGCGCCTGGCTTCCCAATTTATTAAAATTGATTATCGGCACGCCATTATTTTTAGTTTTTTTGTTTGGGTTGGGGCTTGGTAAAAATCCCATGGCATCATAATTATTATTTATTTTTTATTTTTGTCAACCCCGTTTAAGTGGAAAACTTAAGTGCGCTAACCTAATCAAAATTGGGCTTTTCAGTGCTTATCTGGGCAAAGGTTTATTTTTCCTTTTGCTTTATTTTTGGTTACAAAATACTTTGTGATAAGATTGTTGATACTGCCTGGAGAGACTTTAGAATGATAGTTTATATTATTAAAATAATGCCAAAATAGGAAACTGATAAGGTGGGATCTTTCAATGGAATTTTCTTATCTAGCCCTTGAACGATAAACGGATGATATCTTGACCTGATCACTGATCTCAGTTGGAGGGTATTAGAACGGCGACTGCTCACAGTAACCGATAATTTCTTGTTATGGGCACACATGGGCATTTGAGATACTTATGATGTAATTGAGCGCACGCCCCGGGTACGGGTACGGGTCCATTGTATAGTGTACACATACCGCTTACGGCGGGAAAAAACGCAACACAAAACAGCTACAACAAAATATGTATATAAAAACTGCACGCGCATTTTCCCGGGCATTGGGCCTATTTCTGTCCCTTCATCGACTACATTTTCAAGTCAAGTCGGGTAGTCGAGCGCATTATTTATTATCTCCTAATAGTAATGACACTGACGGGCCATACTCTGCTCTGTTGACTTGCAGCGGCAGCAGGCGAAAAAAAGTCATTACTTTGCATTTAGACCAGCTGATAGCTTATCAACTCCGAATGCCATGCGTCCTCCTCCTATGCCGTAATAGATTCTTTCTTTTGTGCTCGGCCAGCAGCAGCGGCAGAGCTTCCTCTACATCTACATCTACAACGGAGCAAGAACAAGTGGATGGGATGGACGGACGGACGACATGTATTCATTACTGTTTCCGCAGCGATAAGCAATAGACGACGACATCTACATCTACGACGACTACGGGGACTACGAATACTCCACAAACGAAGCTCAGCAGCGAAGCCGCAGCACAAATTTCATTATATTGAAACATTTCACGCCTCTTGTAGTGTACGTGTGTATGTACTCATACGCGGGGGTGATAGAAATAACTACGAAAACAAAACAGAAATCGTTCGCTAATGATAAATTTCTTTTAATTTCTTGGAAAACTCCAATTATCATTATCGCTCAACACAAAACAACTTTGTAGGACAGCGAAACTTCTAAGTTATGAACAGAAATGTTTCCTGACTGCCAGATATATGCGGCTGGCTCTTATCAAAACCATGTAAATTGATATATTCGAACACAAAAAGTCACTAAAAATTGTCTCTTCACCCTAAACGGGAACGTAACCGCCAAGATAAAAGCCTTGAGAGCTGCCTTTCCTTTTTCGGTTCGGTTTGGTTCAATCGTATCATATCTGTTTTGCAAAGTTTTGTTGGGTAATGCGATTGGGCTCGGCACTCTAAGAACGTCGTCCTCCACAAACAAGAAACCCCAAACTGTGATTCTGGGTGTGTTGTATATTATGGGTGTCTGATGTCTGGTAGCTGGGCAATTCGATTAGATTTTGGTTTCTTTTTCACTATACTATACTTTTTTTTGGTGGTTCGGTGAGTGGACATTTTTATGAGGCTGCTTGGGACAGGTTTGATCGTAGGCCAGTTCTCTCAGGTGATCGCATACATATAAATGCGAACTACTTAAATATGCAGAGAAAGAAAAGAAAACTAGCTAAAGTCTGTGGGACCCTTGGCTTAATTTGTATTTTATTTGTCGTTTCAAATCGATCATCATACTTAGAATTCAGCTCATGAATAAGTTCACGTTTTTCTCCCCAACTGATAAGCTTAATGTGGGTCATTAAAATGTTTTTCTTTAGATTTTTAAATGCAATTTCGTTTCCAAGAAGCACGACTTCAAGCTTAAAATGTATACGAAAATGACTTAATAATCGTGTGTGTTTAAGATGATGCCTCTGGTCAAAGATCCGAGTTCAAAGAGTTCACCAAGTTTAGTCGAATAGTCTAACCTTAGTAAGACGTTTCCACATTTATTTCAATGTGTTGAGGCGTCAACATTTGAAGCTACCTCTTTCTCGAATGTTAACGAACATTTTCTTATCGTTTCGTTCAAGTTGACGTTGTTTTTAACTTTCACATACTATATTGCTCATATCAAGCATACCTGCTGTAAAAAAAAGCTCTCGAGTATCAATGGTTCTGCCTGATATAGAGAAGTTGTTTTTTGCTTTCTGCTTCGGAGGGGTAATTTGAACACTTACCGGATCTAAGTCGGAGTCCCATATATCTTTGAGGTCGCCATCGTAGAATTCCATGGTTCTTTGAGGTTGTTGTTGGCGCTGCTTAGACGTTCAGATGCGCTCTAAGAACTCTTTTAGTTGATCTTGCGGTGCGATTCGGTTGGATTCGGGGATGGGTTGGTTTGATTCGGTTCCACTTGGTTGCAGTCACACTAATTTTTGTTGTTTCTATTTTAACCCACTTAAAACTGTCTTCTTTTTTTTTGTTTAGCTTATTCTATTATTTTCATATAATTTTATTATGCTTTGCCTGACTGAAGAAGGTGTCTCCTCTCTTTTCTTTTTCTTTCTCTTTTTCTGGCTGTTTTACTTTTTGTTGTATATATTTTATCTTCTTTACTTCTCGAGCTCTCTCTTTCTTCTACCTCTCTCTCTTTTCTCAAACGAACAGTTCTGGGCGATGACTGTTGGTTGCTTCTTTATAACACTTATTAAGGGGAAACCTGTTGCTTCCAGAGAATGTTTTCACTTGACATTGTTATAGTCTGCGTGTGTGTGTGTATGTTTTTATTGCGTTTGTGTGTGTAAACCGGGCATTCATTCGTATTGGTATTGGGGTGTATCTGTGTGTACGGATCTAACTTGGTTTACAACAACTGTTGGCTGGATTTAACTTGTTGCATGCGCTTTTTCTTGTCGGATTATATTTGGCGTTAACATTAATTGAATTATTAACTTTTTTCCCGATTCGGAAACACTCGATTTTCATAGAAAATAGTTATTATATTTCGATTACAACTTGATAACCATATAATTTAGTTTATTTTTGATTTCTTTTTGCTGTGTGTTTTGGACTTGATTACGATTTTGATTCAATTGATTTAATTGAACTTTTTTGATGTGTTTTGTGTGGTGTGTATGGTAGAGTGAACCGCATTCAAAATGGCTTTGCTCTCGGCCCGTGTATAATAGCATTTAATATGTGTGGTTAATATCGTTAACTTTAACAATAATAGATGTATGGTGGATGGTAGCACACAATTAGAATAAACTGTCCGTAGTGCGACTGCAGCCAAAAACGGTACTAAACTAAATGTCGGTGAAATTCTTGTGAATGTGAATGCGAACGAACGAACGAGCGAGCGAATCGAAACGTCAGCTCGCTGCCGACGTCGCTGCTCGCCGCCGCTTGGCCCTCTCTCTTTCTCTCTGGGGCTCTCCATCTCTCTCCCCCACACAGGGGGCCCATATATACAGCCCATACAGCCGAATAATGAGCTAAGAGAAAATGTCTGAATTATCACGGCTCCGGCTCAGTCCCTCTCGCTCTGCCTATCTCTGTTCTCACTCCCTCCATCTCACTCTCCCGAGGTTGACAATGCCGGCTACTGCGGTCAGAACTTCCACGGGAAAAGCTCGAACAGGTGATACTCCCAATAGTTTTGAGGATAACAAAACCGGGCTAATAAAGGAAAGGAAATTTCAAATCCAAAGTCCATTTCGTAGCATACTTTAAGGGACCTTTATTATTGTTTTTAAACCTCTTAAACATTTGTTTGAGGACCCTTTCCTGTACTCATGAGCAACTGTTCCTATTTAAATATCATCCTATAAGCGTTTATATTTTGGTTCCCAAAATGAACATTCTTTAAGACCCTCCTGAAGAAGAAATTGTGATAGTCTCTTTTTGTCAATGTTTCTAAATTTTCTTACATTAAGGTATATTTTCTATAACCCTAAAAAAGAATTTTTGGTTGAAGGCTATTAAAGATACTGGTCGCCCTAAACACCCCTGCTAATTAAGAAAAAAACGGTTATAAATTGGTAAAATATGTTCACAGCAGTAACCTCAAATGTTATATATGTATTCCCATGGTTCTTGACCACAAATCTACCCTTGATACTGTGTAACATGCGGGCAGAAGCCGGCTTCTGTGGTAAATCTCTCCCAAAAACCCCGCTCTCTTAGAGAAACTTTCACGCTCTTCGGGGCTTTGTAAAGTGAATGTAAGCGGCGTCGCGTCGTTGATTGTCGTAAGCCGGCTTTGACGTCGGCTTGAGACCCGGAGTCGTCGTCGTCGTCGCATAGGAAAGGAAAACAAGTTTCTTCCGACGTCGAAGCCAACGTCTCTGCCGCTGTTGCTGCTGCCGTTGCGGCAACATTTGTTAACCTGTTTTTTTTATTATAGATTTTTTGTTGGTACGCGAGTATTTGATTTGGCCCAGCTGGAGGAGAAGGAGGAGGAGGCAGGAGGGGCTTCCCCGCTCTGCAACCGGAGCCGACTTTGGCTGCCGCTTGGTAACCACACCACTCGCTCCGCTCGCTCTGTTGATCTTGTCAACTTGACCAAGTTATTTGAACTATGCACATGTGCAGTCCATACCGAGAGTTAAGCCTTTTGCTTTGTCATTTGAAGGCTGTTTGGCCGGACTCGGAGTCGAGCTTGGGGCTTGGTGCATGGGGATCTTAGGGGCCTGGACTTGTGCTGCTCCGGCTGCTGCAACGCAGCGTCTGCGTCGACGGCGTAAAGTGAATGTACTTTCAAACCAAAGATCCGGTTTAAAGCTGCCCGGGCCAACAGATATAGATACAGCGCAGAGACGATGACAACGGCGATGTTTTCACAAAACGCTTGTGTAATACATATGGAGAGGCATAGCTCTCCATGTATCACACACACAAAAACTGAGAAGAGATTTGGCCACAAAATTTGTTAATTGTTGTTGTGATTTTTAAATTTGAAAATCCCCAATATGGCTTACATGGTGGAATCGAAACGGGTTGGCCCCTTCGGTCGTTGATTATCGCATTGAAAATCCCCCATAGACACCCAGATCAATGAGCTCTGATAGCTGGGCCAAATAGACGCCACAAAGAGGGATCATTATATGCCCTTTGTTTTTGGGATAGAGTACTTTGATTTTTCCACTTATTTGGTCATGGAGAATTTCTCTTGCCTAATCCACAAGCTTTCATTGCAGAATATCGTCTTTCGTTACACTTTCTAATTGAGGAAAGGGTCAAGATGATCTTGTCAATTTTGAACGATTTCACGGGTTTTACTTCAATTTATAGCAAATTTGCAAAGGGTAGCCTTTCCCTTCTTGTTTCAATACTTTTTGTGTGTACATATGTATGTATATATGATACTTGAATCACAATCCCATCAACAACATCATCAATGTGCATTGTGAGTGTGTATAAAAAGCCACACGAATCGAGGCTGGGATGTGTGAGTGAGTGAGTGTTTGTATTGTACATTAAATTTCATTTGCGAGCCGCGAGACTGTGTGTAATAATTCGTCATGCTGGCCGCATTTGAACCCGCATAGCTGCTGCTGCCCTCAGTCTCTGCCTCTGTCTCTGCTGCCGGGTAAAGCCGGGCCATTCCCAACATTTTTCGTACCCCAACACCGCCCCTAATTTGCGATTCTCTTACTCTTAGCTCTCGGGGACCGCTCTTTTTTGTTCTCTTAGCGGTGGCGGCACCGATCGTACTCAGCTCACTTCAAGTGGTTTTTACAGTTATATAGTATATATAGAAAGAGATATAATGTATCTTATGGCTGGCACAAATATTTTTCGCCACTGACGCGCTTATTATTCGCATGTTTTTCTTTCTTTAATTTTTTCTCTTTTAATATTATATATAATATTTGATTTGTGAATCACATCATCATGGGTTTGGTTGAGTGTTCACTGGAAAAATAAAGATACAATTTAGTTGGTGTTGGGCGGAGATGAGCGACGACGACATACGATGTAGGTGTCAGCGGTTCGTTTCTGTTTATCTGCACTTATATTTTAATCTGTACTTGAGATTTCTTTTAAAATATAATTTAGCATTATGGCAGAGACTTTCTGATTAGATTCCTTTGCTGTCATGGCGTTGGGGTTGATAATTTAATAACTTACCCTATGAATGAATTTTTGTTATTGCGGATTCTTGTTATCATTTTAGATTCGCTTCCAACACAAACCCTGTAAATATTTGCTACCATGTTTTCTAGGTTTGTAAAAAACGCACTTTGCTTAATAATTTTAATGGTATCTCAACATAGAATTCTATGTATTTTCGTAAATACTTTGCAGATAAGGATTTTCTTTTCAGGACACAAAGGACGGCTTATCACAGTGGTAAAATGAGTCATTCCATATCAAGGGTTCCTTCCCGTTCCCAGCGGGGCACAACATTTTCTTATCGCTAATTATTTTAAGCATAAATTTCACATGCCTATGTTTGATGCCTGCGAAGCATAAGAACGGAATTTTAAAGTTAATTTATGAAAGAGAATTAAACTTTAAATTTTACTTTAAACATGCATAAGTTGATCAGTTTAGTTCATTCTGTAGGTACATTAAAACAGAAATTCCCTTGTTTAATAAGGTACTATTATTAGCTAAATGAAAAAGCAGCTGTGCCTGCGGCTTTTGTGTGTTCCTCGGAAAAATACAAAGGAAATGCATAAAAACATATGCCATGGCATCTAAAAATATGTGCTCATATGTGGATATGTTAACAAATGATGACTTACCCATAAAAACTACAAAACAATTTATTTAGCAGGACATTGATCTTTGCAGGAGTTGTTAATTGTATATGACATTCCTCACTTAGTCAATTCCCAGTTTTTACTATTTACTATTGACGAATTATAGTATTCTAGCTGAAAGCGACAGCAAAATAAGCCATAGAATACTTTCTGACCTAGTTTCATCATTATCACTTTGTCAAAAGCAGAGTTGAAGATCGCACACTGTATCTGTATCGTACCTGCCTTTTAGAGATACGATACACGTTTACGTTTGTCTAAAAATAATAAATGATCTCATTGTTGTTTTTCTCCCTCAGGACATTTTGAAACGATCGTGTCATCGTCATATTTCTTGCCACTTGTTTTTGCTTCATAAAAAGTATCTTTAAACGGTGGCAAATGATATTAACACACGATTGTAAATAAATGTACATGCATGTGGATTGTAAATTAAATATACAATTCGTCGATTCGTGTATGTTTGGTTGTGTAAACATACGCAACGTCGCAGACATTTTGCCGTCGTTGTCTTTACAACTGAATCCACATAACGTCAGCGCTTCGTCTCGCCTCGTCATGTGCATTGAGCCGTCTTTTGTTCTAGCTCGATCGATGTTTCCCGTCATCCGTTCTGTTCTGTCCATCTGTCAATTGCATTTAAAGCAAATATCGCCCATAAGAAATGGGCTATAATAAATAACTTTGTATAGTACAACAACAAAAGATTGGTTACGTTTGCACTTGTTTAAACAATTTCATAAAGAACTTCAACTCACTACCTGTGCAACGCTTGTTGTTTTTATTTATATTTTTAATTTTTTCATTTCTTTCCTCTTACAGGTGCACGATGATAAAGTTAACCAGCATAGACCAGCGGCAGCACTTATTTCTGTCTTATCGTCATTGGAAATGCTTGACAATAAATTAGATTTTGTGCAAATTCTCCCGGCCCGACCGATCCACTCAATGGTGTCCGCCATGATGGTGCAAATAATGGAAAGGAATAGCCAAGAAGAAATATATTTATAATACATACCTCAGGCAAATCGCAGGTTCGTGTGATTTATATCATAACAAAAGGTGGAGAGGGCGAAAAGAAATGCCAAATCGAAGCTTAGGTACTCTTACCATACTCATCAGAAAATTGTGGTGGGATGGATACTAATCACTATACTATCGAGGAATAATTATTAATAATTAGGTCAAAATAACAATTATGTTTTGGAATTTGGCACACTAAGCAAGAAATCGGTGATCATTGAATAGATTACCAGGCAAAATGTACTGTTGAAAGCTTAAGTACTTGATGTGAAATGATTTCTGTCCGATGATACAGAAACTTCAGAATTATTAAACCTTTATAAAGAATTTTTCGCAAGGGGAAACTTCCAGTCGTTTCGTGTTGTTAAAGTTATTTTTCAGCTTGACGTCTTCGTCTTTGGCTATCCATACACAAAATACGGCCAATGCGGCGTTTGTTGAGGTCAATGATTTCTGTTGCGTTGTCTTTTTCACGCTTTTGACGCTTTTTGTCTGTTGCTCGTGGTGTGTGTGTATGTGTTAGCATACTGAATATTAATTTTAAAGTTTTTCGGCTTATGTAAACATATTCAGCAAAATAAGTGGAACCATCGACCGCTGTAATGTCGATTCTGCAAGCAAATGATGACATAATGGAAGATAGTTAAATAGCAACCGGGAATGCTGTATGCTGAGGTGATTCACGGAGCCCCTAGAATATTTTGTAATACAATGAACCTCGGTGGGCAATCGTCTGAAGTTATCTTGAAGGCCTTTCGATAAGATGATATTCAATTAGACTAAAAAGAAATGCATGTCGGCGGTAATTTTATTGGGAAAAAGTATCAAAAATATGCCCATAAATATAATGGTGAAACCACCGACTTCTTTCAGTAGAAGATTCAAACCGGGACCAATAAAATGGCCAAATTTGTGTTATTCATTTGCCTTGTGCTGCTGTGGAGTTGCCAAATAAATGCAGACCATTTTGACGAGTGTGAAGGGGCCACTGACGAATCATTTGTCCAAAGCTGGGAAAACTGCCAGTCCTATGTGTACTGCTTGGGTGAGGAATCGTTGAAGGGCGATTGCGATGAGGGGGAATACTTTGATCCCGAGACGGGAGGATGTGACGCAGCGGCCAATGTACAATGCTTTCTGGACGAAGTCGATGAACCAGCAGAGCCAGAGGAGGAAGAAGAGGAAGAAATACCAGCCACTCCTCAGCCAACCCTACCGCCAACGGAAGAACCAACCGAAGTGGATATCCTCAATATTGCCCCAGTTGTGAAGCCAAATTGTCCGATCAGCGATGATCCCAGTCAGGTTATATTGATGGCCAGCAACGAATCATGCACGAACTATTATCTATGCTATCATGGGCATGCCATGGAAATGCACTGTACCAATCAGTTGTATTTCAATGCCCTCACTGGACAGTGCGACTACCCAGAGAAGGTTAATTGTGCGGTAGGTTTCGCTTATAGATTTCTATCAATCTGAGTATAACATTAAATACATTTGCAGCTGGATGACCCGCGAGCCCATACATGCCTGCCACACATGACAGAGTTCTTTCCGCATCCGGACAAGTGCAACTATTTCTATTACTGCATCAAGGGTTTTCTGACCCTGCAGCAGTGCCCCTTCTACTATGGATGGGACATTGAACGCAGGAGCTGTGTGCAGATAAGTGTGGCGAAATGCTACGGAAACTCCCGACGCACATAGACCGGAAATTCCCAGCAGCGAAACAACTCATTTAAAGCTTAGTGGAGTTGTCTGCCTTTAGCTGATAAGCGCTCTATTTATTGATAAGTTACAAGATTATAGCAACATGAGACGTTTAATTAAATATAACTTATTAGAGAAACCTTGATTGCCACTGGCTGGGCTATAAAAAGCTAAGCACACAGCTCCACACTCCACACAAAAATCGAGAATGCAGCAATCTTTGCGCTGGGACTTCCTCTTGATCGTTTACGGCGTTATAGTCGTTGTCTACGGAATTAATGGCTTAAACATTTCAGAATGTAGTGGTCAAAGTGGAATCATCAACAACACCCGTCCCAACTGTAGTTATGCGTTCATCAATTGCTCCAACCAGGATTCGATGTTTTGCTCGGACAACAGGACCTGTAATGCCAGTTTCATTTGCAGCGAAACAAACACTGTGGATAATACAACGGCTTTACCCAACAACACAACTCCAATAGCCACAACCACGCCGAGACCTACCTCCTCACCCACAGATGTACGACGTCAGTGTCGTCAAGGTGTAACCAAAAGGTTTAGTTATCCACAGAATTGTAACTACTTTTACTACTGCGTGGATGGCTTTCTACTTGTGGAACAATGTCCCTTCGGATATGCTTTCAATACTGAAACTGGAGCTTGTAGTGGCAACATACAAAATGCGGTCGATTGTACGTGGAAGTAAAAAGCCAACAAAAATTAAACACTTTTAATTAAGCCTCTTGTCATGTCAAATAAAATCATTATAGCTAGAAAATAAAATGAATTTAGAGTCTTATCAAAGAACAAGCAAAACGAACAGTATTTCCACCTATAAAGAAGGCTCTGATCTGGAAGATGAGACAGTTGAAAGCCCATATGTGGCTGTTGTTGATAGTCTTTGCCTGCCTGTCACCTGGCCACCAGGTGCGGGCGGTTTTTCTAGAAGAATGCAAAGGAGCTATAATCAATAAAGTGACGAATGATAATCAGGACTGCAGCGAGTTTGTTCATTGTGATGGAGATGATTCTTATTATTGCAATGGGGACTGTCGCGAAGCTGTCGAGTGTTATGTTGAAGAAGTGACCACAAACGCTCCTGCAGAAGTAACCACTCTTAAACCGATGATTTCCACTACGGAAGTATCCCTGACAGATCGACCTACGCCAGTTAACACAACCTCTACAACGAAAGCCTCTCCAACCACTTCATCGATTGCATCACCTACAACGACCACCCCCAATCCGAGCACCGATGTTCATGTGATGTGCAAGACCAGTGGCAAAAATGGGGTCTATCCCTATCCAGCAAATAGTAATTACTATTACCAATGTATTTCGGGTTATCTTCTACTACAGCAATGCCCGCAAAATTTTCATTTTGATGCGGCCCAAGGACTGTGTACTTCCACAAAACCGTATCGTTCACCGAGCTTACATTTGTAAGATTCTTTTCGGAGTGTGTAATAAAGTAGATATCAAACCGTGTTCTTAAGCAAATTATTTTTTGATAAGCGCCACAGCATTCAGGTGAAAAGAGTTGACTAAAGTCTGCATAAACAATTGATCAGTTCACTTTTCGAAACGAAGCAGAGAAGATGTTTCAAATTATTGGATCCGTCTTGATCTTGTTTGTTTTTCTGGGCCCATGCCTTGCAGACTTCTTCGATGAGTGTAATGATGGTAACAGCTTAGCGTTTGTTACATCACCCAAGAGTTGCGCCCATTATATTTTCTGCAATGGCGATGAATCATACGATGGTGAATGTGAGGAGGGTGAATACTTTAGCCCCGATATGGAAATGTGTGAGCCCATGGGCGATATTGATTGTCGTACGGGATTGGCGGTGCAAACAGAGAATAATGGCAACAGCTCCACAGAGATAAATTCTGGTGCATCCAACATGAATAACACCACAAGTTCTACAAATGTGACCACCACATTGGCTCCATCTGTAATTGTTACATTGCGCCCATCAGTCAATCAAACAGGGGCAACCAATCCAACAGCGATATCGCCGGGTATAGAGGTTATTGTTACCAACATTTGCCCACAACTGGATAATCAAAGCCGTATCGCATTGCTGCCAAATCACAACTCCTGTTCTGATTATTACATTTGCTATCGAGGAGAAGCACTACCCATGAGCTGTGCTTCCAGTTTGCACTTTAATTCACGCACTGGCAAATGTGATCATCCGGAAAATGTCAGATGTCTGGTGGGTTGTCAGTTACCTTACCTTATCAAAAACCCTTTAACATAAAAATATAATCCTTGCAGGCAATGTCATCTAATCCACGAGAGCAGTGCAAGCGTCATATAATCGATGTCTACCCACACCCGGACAATTGCAATTACTTTTATCAATGTCGTCTTGGGTACTTGATGGTGCAGCAGTGCCCATTTTTCTATGGATGGGACTACGAGAAGCGATCCTGCGTAGCGCTAAGTCAGGCCAAGTGCTTCAACAAATTGAAACTGCAAATGAAATTATAATATAGATCAATTACGTAAACAAAACAACGGTTTTTTATTATATCAATATCTTACAGCGTTTATATTTTTTTTGGGAGAAATTCACATTTTTTTGGGTTCAAAACCCGATTCTGTACCTATTTTAAAATTTAAATATAAAATTAGTTTAGCCCATTATAAAACTTAAAAATGAGTTTAAAAGTTCATTTAAAAACAAAATAGTTCCTAACGCTGTACCGTTTTAAAAGAAACGTTTCAGTTAGTAATCACAATGATAAAAACTTCTATTCTACTTTATCATGAAAAAATTTAACCTTGAGTCATTCTTAAATTTATCAAAACATTCTGGTGATTTTTGACAAGCCTTTCATATCTTTGCGAAATGTGAACCTTGAGTCACAACATCTGCTAAAGTTAATGACTGAAATAGGCCAACTGTCTACTTCGATGGGAAATGGAACTCATTGACCGATATGATACTATTTTCCTTACAAGGACAACACGTGTCGCAATAATACATAACCAATTGCCATGGTACTGTCACCTACAATCTTTCTGAGCTAATCTCGACTCACTTTTCACCCGAGGCTTGAAATTAAAAATCCAAGAAGCATTAAAGATGTATCTTAGTGCCAATTAAGATATCGTATCGGGAGATTGCGAGAAAAGGAACCGATTTTTTTTTTTGCAAAACAAAATAGTAAAGTGTTGTTGCCCCAAGAGCGTTATCAACTCCGTTTACATGCATTTGAAAATGTTAATTTTCTGATACTGAGGCTGTATCTTGGCGCCGTTTGCATGGCATATATGCCAAGTTCTTCGGGCCTTACGAAATTAGAATAAAACTGCGCTTTACTGGAGCCTGACATATGAACAAGAGATGGTGCTTATTACGGGTTAGTAAAAAATAAAGTCGTGAAAGTATCAAATTAACAAGGTATTTTTGGGCTACAGCGTTCTTTTTGATGATAAGCTTTCTGTTTGCCTCAGGGCAGCGAAGCTGGAAAATGTCGAAACCCACAAATTCGGTGACCATACGACAGAGTGGAGGAAGATTTTGTGCCAATCATTTGGTTGGTGAGTTTGTGGAGCACATGGAGGATTGCCACATGTTTTACCTGTGCGTTGAGAACGGGGATGCTGTCCTGGCCTCCTGCCCACCTACAATGCTCTTCAACTCGGAGAGCAGACTTTGCGATGCAGCTGGTAATGTGAGATGCAGAAATGGTACGGACGGCAGCATGGAGAACCCTCCCCTCGATGGGGGTGACGGTGATCCTAACAATATGGTCACGGATGCGGCCACCTATTGTGCTACGTTGACGAATCAGCAGTTCCAGCGATCGGATTGTTTATGTCGGCAGCTCTAGCAGTTGTAGCAAATTTTACATCTGCTACTACGGACAGGCCATCTTGCAGGAGTGCAGCTCGCAGTTGCACTGGAATGCGATGACTGGCAAGTGCGATGTTCCGGAGAGGGCGCAGTGCACTTTGGGCGAGGATGAGCAGCCCCCCACTGGAAATTCCAACATCAAGCCGGGTGGCTCCATTTCGAGTGACCTAATCCACTGTCCGGCCTACGGACAACACTTGTATCCGCACATGCAGCGCTGCGAGTTCTTCATCTACTGCGTGAAAGGTCACGCAAGTCTGCAGCAATGCCCCTTCTATTATTTCTTTGACATTGCCACTAAAAGTTGTCAATGGTCGCGCACGGCTCTGTGTGTTCGCGATTTGAATTTGACACCTTTATTAAAATAGTACTTAAACATATTTATTTATTGGGAATATATATTAAACAATATTTTAATCAAATTATACCTTTGGATAAATACAAGATTAGGAGCTGAACCTAAATCTTGTCATAAAAATCCTCCAGCACGCAAGAATTTTGCACAAGATTTTATCTAAAGCTAAGATCAAAAGTTGGGCTTACAGAATTAAACTTTCTGATTTATAGAGTTATGGGATTCATGGGACTTTATAAATTTTAGATTTTAAAATTCTATGTATAGCGACTTAGTTCATAGATTGTTAGGTGTTAAAACATTTTTGCTCCATTGTCAAAAATAAGTGAACCAACGCAAACTTTTTTTGTGAATTTAAAAATGCCGCCGATAACAAGTAGAAACCTTGTGTACACACTGGCTTTTGACTTTCGGTATCGATAGCACATATCGATTTCGCGACTATTATTTTTCGGCTACCGGCGGACGGTCCTACAAATCTACAAAATAATGTTAAATTAATCGTAAAAATAAAACTATGAGCTAAGTGGAATGTGCAAATGGGCCGAAAAGTAAACAACAGAGGTGCTCAAACATGTAACTAAGGATAAAAGCACACGGAGCCTACGAAAAACCTCACAGAACACGAATTTTACCGTCACCGAACTCAAACCCCCAAAAATCAGAAATCCAACAATAAATTTGTTTCGGTCAAAAGGCAAAGGCGCATTAAAATCGGAAATTCGAGACCCCGGGCAGCAGGTAATCTATGCAAATACAAAACAGCCACCACCACGGTTTCTTGCAGAGTACAAGCGCCCGAAAATTCGGAACTTTTGACCACCAGAAGCGACTGGAATCTTCTCGAGAATTCGTCATCTAAGAGAATATGTTTGAGAACTTACGCGGTATTTTTCGCAAACGACGTCGCTGCGAGGGAGACACGCCCCCGCCAGTGGTGCCGCCACCGCCAGCTGATGGGCCAGTTTTTTATCCCCGATTCCCCGACGATATAGACGACGAGAGTCCAGAGTCCAGCGATGGCTATGGTGTCTCCTGGTCGGAGGCTTTAGTCCACAGCCCACAGTCCGATAGGTAATTGAATTCTTGGCACTCACGCACCCCTCTTTCTCTTCTTGCAGCTTGCTTGTGTGTTGGGTGATCAGAAACAAATAAAATTAAGCATCAAACACTTCACCGACACCCACTCGAAAAAAGCTTAAGACATTCCAAAAAAGTAGCCACCAGCTGCTGGCTGCTGCAAAAAAAACATAGAAAACCAAACCAGTAGGCAGCTGACTTGAACGGAAATCAGACGGCGGCAGGTTCAAATCACTCTGGATCAGCCGCAGGATATGGAAGTTGATGCGCCACCAGCGCAGCACACCAGCGACAATCATCTGCAGCATCAGTATCAGTATCCCAGCGCCTACCACTCGGAGTCATCAATGAATTTCGATTACTTGCAAGATCTGAGGGCTGGGGCCATGGCCTCGTCCTCAGCTACAGCCGGATCTGGATCTGGGAATGGCGGCAACAGCTCCTATGGACTGGTCGACGACAGTAGAGCCCTGGACAGGTTGTTATTCCATCCTACATAAATCCAATCACACACAGCAACTCAACATCGTAGCGACCAAAACTTATTGTTTCTTATCTATTAATTTCTTCACACTGCTACCAGCTTCATTCGGTTCTTTTGTTCCATAATAATAATAATGGTGATAGCTAAAAGTATTCGCTGAATCGCCCACACAACTCCAAAAAAAAAAGCGTTGTGCGAGCGCCTCTTTTGTAGACCTATTCTGGTTATAATTTCGTAGCTTTATAAGTGGACAGTCGATGCGAAGCAGAGCGATCTAACCGTCTAACGTTGCTTGTTTCTTTTCATGACTTAACCACTGAACCGCAACAACACTTAACCAACATGTGACAGACCATATAACGCCAGTGAGAGGTAAAGCTTGACTTAATAACTATTAACCCTGACTAATCGCCGAGTGACTTGCAGATTTGTCAACATACTGGATCAGTTGGATGCACGAGTGGAGAAGTTGCGCAAAGATGCACTCAACTTGCAGGAGAAGAAAGACTACCTCTTGATGTCCATGGATTTAATCAAGAGCAACGAAATGATGCAAAACATGAGCGAAGGTGAGAAGTGCATATTGAACATTTTAATAGAACATTATAATTATAAATTTAAAAAATTAAATAAATATAAAATTATAATTATAAATTATGTTTTCCCAATTTATACTAGAACCCAAACTAATATTTCCTTTTTACAGCTGAACGTGAAGAGATCATGTTGTACATACAGCGAGTTAGCTCACGCTTGGGCACTGTGGAGCTAAATGTGCGCACCGTGCGCGACAACTCGCAGGAGGATTCGCTTAGCCAGATAAATGCATTGATCGACACCATGATCAAAATGGGAGATCCTGTGATCGCGCGCCAGCGATGTCAGTTATATTTAAATGCCTGCTGCAGCAGCTCAATGGATCCATCCGGACACATGAACACCGTGCCCGAGTCCGATTTGGGGCCCATCGATAAGAAATTCGAGAACGTTTTGCTCGGTTGCACTCTGGACGATCAGAAGAACATCAAGAAGCGACTACAGGCCTTAATGGGTTATCTGAATAAGCAAACTGTTAGCCATTAATTTAATTGTTTTTGGTCCATTAACTATTCATAGCATTATTATCAAACCAAACGAATTACATCACCAAGCCAGACGAAACGAATAATAAACACAAATATACACAAGCCCTCCGGACTTTCGAATTATATAAAAGTTAAATTTATTATTATAAGGTAGGAAAGCACATGTCCTTCGAATTGAACACCCGATCACTAAGCACCCAAAGTGCTTCTGTAAAGTCGAAAAATATCTGCTGGATGTTCTTGGATGTGAGGTATAAGATTTCGTTGCCCTCGGCTGTGATATTTGCTAGTTGAACGCAGCGCACCACGGCTCCGAATTTAGGGATTACATAGTACAGGGTTCCTGAGTTGTCGAAGATCATGCTCCTGCTCCTGCCCAGGAGGCTGCCCAAATGAGTAAGTTTAATGCATTTTGTTATGGAATTGGAGGCTAACTCTTTTCTATCATCAATTTCCAGTCTATCCACAGTGCTGTATAAATCACCATCCTGGTCGGAGAGAATGAGTTCACCTTGTAGGCCGAATGTAAAATCCACTGGCTTGATGGGAAACGATTGGTTCATGTTTTCGTACTTGTGACCCGCTAAGGACAGACGTTGCCAGGTCTGCTCCAGTATGTCGTAGGCCAGAATTTCTGATGCCTGACCCAGAATGAAGTATATGTGACGCTCCTGTTCACATCCTGGACCCTTGGGTCCCATTTGTACTACCAGAGATTGGGTGTCATTGACACCTATGTGGTTTCCACAGTCGATTCTCAGTAGTTCCGCATTGTTACGAATTAGATCGAAGACAAACAAACGGGGTGAGCACCTGCTGTCCGGAAATCCTATGTCCATGACCCAGAGTCGGTTCAGTGCATCCACCTGGGACCAGTGGGCCTGTTGCAAGAGAGAACAGTCATCATGCTTTCCCTGCGCATGAACATCCGCGTGAGGAAACACCACAGTCGGCATGGGAAAATATGAAACCGGCCACTGAGCTTCGATCAGAGTGGCTGATTCATTACTTTCAACGTTAACGCTGAGAAACACTCGCGAATAATGCATCGACAAATGACGCACGTAGTAACTGGATTCGTTTAAGCCGGATTGGGACAGCAGCCAGGCTTTCGTGGCCAAAGCCAAACCAACTATGAGGACGACCAAGCTTAGAACCCCTTGAGTGACCATCTTTGAACGCGAACTCGCACTGAGCTTAGAGCTAGTGGTCTGCTTACGTTGTAAGTGTTCAAAGAAGTCCATCAAATTGTCTACATCAGCAATTGGTATCGGGTGTCGCGAAAAAACCCGAATATCGGCGACCTGCATTAATGGGGACCAACATTGTGTGTTCTACTCTGTTTACTTGCCATTCAAGCCGAATTCAAACCAAAAAGGTTCACCTATCACTTATTCAAATGACTCATATCACTCAAAAAAACAACACAAATTTTAGGTTTTTATCTGTTTTTTTAATCTGTTTTAAACTCATTGTTTTTAGTTTATATTTATTAAAATGTTTTTAGTCATTTAGAATAATTTTGTTGTCTTTATGAAATGGTCATACAATATAGTGACATTTTAAGCAATTAAAATCAAAAGTTTATGCTTTAACAATGCCGATAGCGAACTTGTGAAGCTAATTTACTTTAAGTGCTTTTTTAAACCCTTTATTTTTAAAAGTAAACTCATATTTTAACACTCCTTTGGTTATAAACACTTATCGGAGCTTTTTAACTTTATTAACAGCTACACTTAATTTTTTTTAGAGATTACTAATTTTTCGTTGGGTATTGCCAAAAAGCTTTTGTAAGTCCCCTAACCATTGCGGTTCAAGCACTGATTAGGTTTCGATTTAAGAGAGGAGTGTTTTGTCATGGCCTAATCTATTATGACAGGTCAATAGTTTCCTGCTTAAATATATTTCAAGAATAAAAAGTCCCCCTTTCACTCATGTCTTTAGTTAATCTCTTC
Organism: Drosophila oshimai; assembly: GCA_018150695.1. NCBI lineage: Eukaryota > Metazoa > Arthropoda > Insecta > Diptera > Drosophilidae > Drosophila > Drosophila oshimai. The sequence goes on along the minus strand of JAECWM010000036.1, from coordinate 64,236 downwards.
CAATTAAATACTTACAATTTGTTTTTAAGCTAAATTTTTAAAGATGCATTTCGTTGTCAAAAAAAAGACTAGACTAGCTCGTGCTTATACTATTGGTTTTTTCTGAAGTAAGTTAGTAAGAATTTTGGCCCTAAAATAAAAATAATGTAAGACTTTAAAGTATTTAAATCTTATTTTTTAAATAAGCGTAAATATATTTGTTAAAAGGCTTTAATATAAAAAAACAACGATACTCAAGTGATAGCTAACGAAACCTCTCGAACAGATAAAGAATGTAAGCGTATTCTTGAATATCTCTCTGCCGATTGTGATGATTAGAAACGAATCTTTTTTTCAGATTCGCTCTTTTTTCCCCGATATGATTAAAGCTTTCAATACCTGTCGCTCCAATATGCGGAAAATGGCACCGAAAGGGGTTTCAGTTATTAATTTGTGTTGGTCAGGAACACATCGAAAGCCGGAAGAACATTTTTAGAGTCCTTAATAACTGTCATCGAATCCCTCAAGTGCTATCAAAATGTGCAACGCTCTCTGTGAATGCCTCAAATGCCCCGGCAAAGTGATTTGCTGGTAAGTTTCTATTATTTCCTGACTCATTGCTCACCGTAGATATCCTTTATATATCTTAGACTACCGGAAAGAAATTTTTCCTAAAAATATAAGTAACTTGGGGACAACAAATTTTGTGCGATATTTTTGTAAATAAATTATTTTTACTCCTGTTCGTGCTCTGTTAAATTTTTCTGTTATTTTTTTAGGAACATTGGACTAAAATTTAATTAACTGCTTAAGATCTATTAAAGTTTTATGGTTCAATATTATCGATAAGGTTGCCTAGAAATTCCAGCGTGTTAAACCAATCTTAAGTGCTTTATTAAAGTGATTAGTTTGATGTGATGGTTATAAAAATGTTTAAGAGTTTCGCAGCTTTATTGGTAGTTTTCTATTATCAGTTAATAGGCCATTTTTATAGAGATTACTAAATCCCTAAACTATTTTTACAAATGAGTTGGTTAGTTTTTGACATTTTAAGCAATTAAACCGTGTCTCTTTGAGTCTTTTATCAATGATAACATTTATTATTTCCTGCTTAATAAAATTTTAAAAATAGAAAAAGGTTGTGCAGGGAAAAACCACTTCTTTCTACAGCTTTGATTCTTGTCTTTAATCAATCTAGAACGTTGGTCCCATATCTCTTCTCGAGGGTAAACAATTTGTCTCTGTCTGTCTGTCATTTATGAATCAGCTTCGTATGTACTATATGCCTTTGCCAGCCTAATCAAATTCGGTGTTTTTATAAATTTAAGTAACAAAATGTGTACCAATAGACGTTTAAATTTATTTGTTGCTGCTTTGGTCGCGTTTACTGTTATATTTTTATGTATATTTTTTATTGTTTATCACAACTATTTTGATAAATCATCCACTACCCGTGATACTAAGGTTCTTTGACTTGGAAATTTTTAAGGAGAATGTGCTGGAATCATTGGATTGCTATAATTATTTGTGCTGTGGTATTGCTTTTAAAATGTGTCATAATCCTTTATTTCGTCCTGAGACACCGGGATGGACAAATTACCAGAACCAAGTGATGGGTAATAATGCCTCACCCACAGAGAAAGAGTGTGAGCTCAATTTTTCAATATCTCTCCCCCACTTTTGCCACGGGCGTCGTGTTAATTATTACCGACTCGTTATCAGTTTAGTGTTTTTTTCCCCGATATGATTAAGCTTTCAATACCTGTCGGCCTGAAATGCTGTCGATAGCAGTTACACCCCTTCAGTTGGTAATTTGTTTTGGTCAACAACACATCGGATCCAGGAGAATACTGATTGGAGTCCCCATTGAGAATATAACACCTTTTTTTACTCATCGCACATTAACCCACAACTGTCATCATGTGCAACGCGCTCTGTGAATGCCTGAAGTGCCCCGGCAAAGTCGTTTGCTGGTAAGTTTCCATCGGCCTCTGACTCATTGATCACCATAGATATCCTATATACCCTATATGGGATACCGGAAGAACAAAAGCGATAAGGAAATAGGGCATGACTATATAGCAGATTAGCTTCTTGGTATTACTTCGTGGTAATTTGTTATAATGCTTATAAAAATCGTAGAACTCTTATTCGAGTGTATTATAGAAAAGTCACAACATTAAACCCTTTTATCAATACCAACTATGGTTATTCTGATTTAGCCCCATCAAAACCTTTCTAATCCAATTTCAATATCTTTCCAGCTGCTGTTCCTGCGCCTGCAAGATGCTCCTAAGCATCGTGTTCTCTACGATACTCCTGATCGTGGTTATCGGCTTGATTGTATACTTCACCGTCTTCTACCATAAGGGCAAGAATAGTGACGAGGTGCAAGAACAAATCGCCAAGATGGCTCCCGTTGTAAAGCGCAGCATACGCGACTACTTCAACAAGGAGTATTGATCTGAGAAAATGAATTTATACTTTAGGCTATAATAATAATAACTCCGTAAAAACGAAAATGAAAAGAAACAACCCGAAACAAAAGCTGGCCAATACGTTTTTTAATCTAATCGAGTTGGATGCTCATAAGGGGATTTTCTGTTATCTGTAGATAGTTTGGGACTCAACTCAATGAGCAATTTGAACGTTTTTAAAAGGGTTGGCTTTTTACCAATAATGTGGTGCCAATTGTGATTCATTGTGTACTTTCAGATTTTGTTGTGCAGAGTGGCACATAACTAACAGTACAGATATTTAATTCAACTGATCTTATATCTTCAATTTTGACACGGTTTTTTATTTGCCTCAACCTGTTTAATAATAACCATAAGCAAAATAACGCTAACGAAAAAAAGTTAAATAAACTACAAATTCTATTCAACAGCTTAAAGTAGTAAATAATATTTACCCAAACAAAAGTTTGAGCTACGAAAGTTCGAATGCATCAAAGATGGTCAAAAAGGGGATTGCCTTTAGGGAAACCCCTAATTACCCCAGACTGAAACTAGTCGCCTTTCCAGCTGTTTTCCTAGTTTTGTGTATACCATTGTTTAGGATCAGGTAGCCTGGAACCTTGTCGAGGGTTGAAAAGTGTCTAAGGTCTGGCGGTCCGTGCAAATGCATTTCAAACTCTCGTCCCCTGTCTGGGTTCAATCAATTTTAGGCTCAGTTGTTCGCCAGCATCAGGTTCACAATGACCTCCGATTCCACGCTGTACTTCACCGCCGTCGGGGATATGTTCAAGGAACTGTTAACAATAGAGGGGGACTCCGCCGAGGTGGTTCCTGGGAACAAGGAGGCATCCGAGGAGACTCCTAAACGTTGTGTGCGATTACGACAGCAAAAGTTGTTTACGAATGACTCCTCTAGTTTTGTGATAAGTCGGCGATCGCCAACGTTTGCATCTCACAAAGATCTGGAACTGGATGTATCGCCTAGCAGGCGCATGGAACTCCGGAGTGATGAAATCCTACGACTGCGAAAGGAGCGAGCGGAAAAAGAACGCCAAAAGCCTACGAGACGACTTACCCTGAGGATTTAACTTAACCCACCGACCAATTTATTGTGTTCACCAATCACAGTGCTTCCCTGTTGTTTGCTTTACTTTAAAATTTACCTTTAAGTTTTGTCTAAGATCGTAAAAATATATGGTTTTTGCGATCGACAGTACCATTTTCTGTGCCATTAATAAAAACTACGTTATTTAAAATGCAAAAATAATTATTTTTGCTTTTTTAACTTGTAATTTATATCGTTTTTAGATCCTGTTTAAAGTCACTTTATAAACTTTGTTCAAGTAACCATTGAAAAGGTATTGTTATCCATGTCAAGGTGCTAATATTTTTCCTTTTCTACCAAATTTTGATTGCATAAACATAGACAGATATTAACTGCTTAGTCATCATAGTGCTTGCATATAGCTTTACCCCAATGGCAGTATCCCTTCTCGATTATATGAAGGGCTGTAAGAAATGGTTTTGGATGATGTATCAGTGATATATATAACCAGACTATATACCTGGCAGTCCCCTCCTTTCGCGATAGCAGGATTGAAGTTTAAGTAAACACAAGTTGATATGTCTTTGGTAACAGTGGCCATCACTTCCACAGTGAACGTCAAATGTTCGATCGCATGTATCTGGGCATTCGGTACTGCTCCCCAAATTGAGCAATGCTTTAATTAACTTCAGAGATTAATAAAGTTTAGTATTTAAGATTTTTTAACTTACCAAAAAGAAGAATAATGAAGCAGAGGAATCGCATGACGACGCTTTGTTCCCTAGATTTGTCAACGGAATAAAGACTTTTAGCTCAAAACAAGGTGTTTAAATATTGGAGCTGCTAATAAATCAGACATGCTAATTCTTTATTTTATGCAGGCAGGTGTTTCTTTATTAATATTTAACTCCACAGCGTCAGGTTAAGTATGAAGAATACAAGTATAACGCTTTAATATATAACTTATTTACGTTTAAAGCAGCTCTGTCGTAGTAACATATAAAATGTAACCTATTTAATACTTTCAATAATTAAAAATTTAATTGAGGTGAATTTAAAAATGAACTAGGAGTGTTTTGATTTCTCCTGGTGTACATTTCAGTAATAGGAAAAAAGTGTTGTATATTTTTGGGGTTAGCTCTGAACATTTTTTTTTTACATTCGACGCTCCAGAAAATAAACATATCGGTTTGGGTTTTTGTCGTTGTAAATAATTTACAATATTTTTGAAAACATTATTATTTTTTTTTTTTTGGATTTAAGCAAGAGTCGCTAATTGCTGGTTTGTGTGGCTTATACAAAAACCTCTAGCTAAAAACTAGGTGGATAACATCTAAGACTTTTACGTTTTTTGATATTTACATTTTGGATATATTGTTAAAACTCAGCAAACTAAAACAAAAAGTCAAATTTTTGTGTTTTTAGTCCGATATTTGTAAATAACTCAATGCATATTAACATTTTTAAGACATATTTATAGCTGATAAAATTAAGTAATTTGATTTATTTTTAATCCATTTATCGGTTTGTGACAAACTTTTGCTATGAAAAAGGTTAATGATCTCAAATTCTAGTGGCAACAATTAGGCTTTCTTTCTTAAGGGTACCCCCCCCATTCTCGATTTATTATTTTTGTGATATTTAATCGGCTGGCAAATGAACAAAAATCAATTTTGAGGGTTTAGATCTTCCACATATGTATTTCGAAACTTAAAGAACGAGAAAACAGTTTACATAATTTTTTTTTAACATTTTATTAACATTTTTAATTTAACAAAAAGTCCTTTTTTTGACGGCGGGCACGATTGCAAGTGACTGGAATCTCTGAAATCAAAAAATTAAAAAGGATTGGATAAAGTACATGTTTGACTAGGGATTGTGCCTTGTTTTTTTATTTCGGGCAAAAATTAACAAAATGGCGGACCTTTGAATGTATTTTCTTGTAAATTCAACGTTTTTGTTAAAAATTAAGCTGAAAATTAATGTAAATATTTATCGATTGTTTTTTTAAAGGTTTAAGTTATAGCTACTGATGTACAAAACAACATATTAAAATTTCAGATTGATCGGTTGAATAGTTTTGAGTTAGAATGCCCGCCAATCATAAAAACACTGTTTCGAGAAAAATGCGTTTAAAGTTTTGTGCGTGCTCTTGGCTCCACCTGACGCGTCTACTGTAGAATGGCTGTAACTTGAAGAATTTTTCGAATTTCGACTTGAAACTTTCAGGGAATATTTCTGAAGAGATGAAGATTCGAATAAGACAATAAAAAAAAAATCGATTTTTTAAAACCGAGAATGGGGGGGGTACCCTTAAGTGCAAACGATTTATTTCAACTTAAAGATTAAGTGAGTTTAGCCTTCCACCCTATCTATACAGTTTTACCCTTGGCAGGCTTAACTCAGATTAGCAACGATTAAATTCAATAATGAGGCACAAGCCACTTGAAATCGGTGTATAATCCTAAAAAGGATTACCTAAACCCATTAGTAAAGTAGTAAAGTAATCGCAAGAAGGGTTGACGTTGCTATGTTAGGTAACATTTTATTCAAGTTAGTCATTATTGTTATAATTTAAAAACATGTCTGTGTTTTTATTACGATGTTCCAAAAAATATCAATCGTTTAACAGAAAACTGTTTGGAAAACTACAACCTGAAAGATATTTCCTGGAAAGAGTTTTTCCTAGAAAACAAATAATTTAGTAATAAACTCTTTCCAATATTCAAATTTTGGTACTTTTCCAACAAAATTTAATATTGAACAATTTATTACAAAAACAGATACATTTTATTAGGGCCTGAAAATGAGTTTGAAAAGCTGAAAAAGATTACATTTGGTAGAAATGATTTAAAGATTATGAATAAAATTATGGTACCTCACAGCACTTTTCATAAATAATCGATAAGTCTTATCTGGGAACCATGACATTCAGAATTCGTTAGACTTTTTAATCACAGTTTAGAACTTATTTAAGAAGAACGAAATTTCTTTTCCAAAACAAAATGATTTGCAAATATTCTGCAAGCTTCTTTCTAAGCAATACTTATTGAATAGTGCAAATCACTACCTTCCAATTACATATAGAGGAAGCCCCAATGACCTTTTCCTGTGGGATCGAAGTCTTGTGCAATATGTGTGCACGACTCTTTTTCGACTCATTGATACGATTAGTAAACCTCCCATTTCCCTCAACCCTCCCCCTACCCACCCAATAAAACTAAACTATTATCAACCCGTGCGACCAATACAAAGAAAGCTCGATCGTCTCCGTCAACAACTTTTAATGTTTGTAGTTGTTGTTGTTGCCTTAAGTATGTTATGTCTAGCGAAGGCATCTCTTCTTCTTCTCTACACAAACGTATTACGAAAAATCTTGTAAAATTCGCAGGAGCCACAGGATTCAATATTTTGGGTTCAAATTTGGGCAGTTGGTAGGAATGGGGTTTAGCTATATACTGGCTAAAAATGAATTTAGTACCTCTAATAGGAGCCCTTCAAATCGCCCTAGTTTGTCACTCCCCAGGATATGCTTAGATTTTTATGATTTTTGAAGAATCAGATACTTCAGCTCGAGGACTATCGGCTGACCTAATTTAAGCCAGTTTCCTTAATTCTTTCATATAGAAAAGATTTAACAAAGTTGAATTTAAATCTTCCATTCGCTGTAAACAAAAAATGCTTCGCTATTTTCGCCCGATCACTTTGACTTATCGCCAAACACGCGGCGAACCGGCTTGCTTTGGAGCGAACGAGCGAGGGAGAGTGGGGGCGAAAAAGGGGAGCCAATGAGAGGGAGAGCACATTGGGTGATAGGTGTTGTGAAAGAGAGTGGAACCAAAAAGTGCTCTCTCTCTCCTAATCAAAAACAACAAAGAGCGGTCAAATCCGGCGAAATTTGAGTTGAAGGCCTAGATACTTTTGTGTACACATGTATGGTACATCTGTACATATAAACATATCTACTTGTTTCTTTATATTTCTTTATACAGAGATGGAAAAGATATCACTTCCCAAATAATATCCCAAGTAAGGTAGAGATTAAAAATAGTTTGGTAATCTGTAAAATTTAAAATTTTTAAGTAAAATGTATATTTTGTTCTCATACATTTGTACACATGTATCTTAATATTTTAGGAATTACTATCTTTACTTCTCAAGGATCTACATAATTTTTTAATAAAATAAGCTAAGTATATCAACCACTTAGGGCATTTCCCCTTATCAAATCTTTGACTATGACTAAGTGCATTTCTTTCTATTTTCGATCAACTAGTGCCAGTCACTCCAGCCAGTAATTTATATACCCTAAAATTAAGTGTAAACTACCCAAGCGATTTAGATTAGATCTAAGCTGGTGATAGCTTGCAAAATTTATAGACTTAAATATTTCATTCAACAAAATATTTCTTTGTATAACTATTTATAAAAAGAAAATGTTCTTATAATGAGTATCCCGAAAGTCTTGGGGTCAGTCACACTTTTATTTAGTACTGTCCTTGGATGATGGATATTGGCTTTGCCATTTTTAAGAAGATGGGGTTCTTTGCCATTTCCAAGGTTTATTCGTGTCCGAAAAATTTCTTTTGTACATACTTATGTTTCTGTGACTTATTAAAAAAATACTTCTTCAACCATAGTTTCAGTTTTTCTAAAAATATTTGTTTATAAGCAGACCAATATCACTAGAGTTTAGATCAGATCTTGACAGCAATGCAAACTCATTAAAGTTGAATAAACAGATGACCAGCAAAATCGTTATCGAGCTGTTTACTGCAGATAAGACAGGATCCTGGACAGGAACTTAATATGACTTGCAAGCTGTTTATCACCCCAGATTATTTAGCTAACACAGCTGCTATTTTTGCAATTTCGGCACATGACGAGGATCAAGTCAAACAATACTCGTAAGGCATTCTAAAAAAAGAGCACAATTGTGTTTGCGAATGAATTTTTTATCGGTCAGATGCAAGCAAAAAAGAGTCGTGGTGGTACATTTTTTATTATCGTCATAAAATAAACCATTTAAAAATAATTTTGATTAGCCAAATCAGCCACGTCCCGCACACAAATGTCTTTCTGCTCAAAGATAATATTATAAACATTAGTTTATTCACTTTTTATTATAACAAGGTAAGGGTACTTGCAAAATCATAATTTATCTGTGAGGTGCAAAAGTGCTTCACCCAAGAAAAAGTCCAAAAACTTTAGTTTAAGATACGTTTTATTATTATTATAAAATATAAGCTCTTTCCTACATAGCTTATACTTTTCTAAAGCTACATAATACACAATCTTTTGAACAAGCAAACTAATTATAAAAATACCCCCCTAGGTGTACGATCTACGCTTAACATCTATGCACATGCGACCATGTTAGCAGTAGAGACCCTGGCCCTCGTTCTGCTCCACATGATAGTGGCAGTACTGGCGCTGGGTGGGCGTAAGACCCATGGTCTCCGCCTCCGCCTTGAACTGCTCGATGCCCCCAACTCCAGCCAGATAGCCATTCAGCTTGGTGGCCACGTAGCTGGTCTGCAGCAACTTTGGGCTGAGATTCAGCGAGGATGCGAGGTCCTTGTGGCCCTGCAATCTGTACTTTTGATGGTAACTGTAGAAGAGAAGTAGCTTTAACATCAAGGGGTTTTGACAACTATAGTTTAAACTTACGCTTCAGCTGCATAGAAGTTTTCCTTGCTTGCAATCTCTGTGGTAATAACCTCAGGAGCACGACGTTCCTGCTCCTCCAATTTGGAGGCATGTGCAATCCGCCTCTGCTCCTCGTCATGGTATAAAATCATAGAAGCATACTGCCTCTTCATGGGCGTAGTCAGTCCATATTCATGGTTGTTCCAGAACAGATCCAGCAGCTCCTTAAAGCTGACGACCTTGGGATCATAGTCGATTTCCAGCACCTCCGTATGATCGCCCCTGTTGAGATTCGTGGGTTAGTATCGATCCGAAAGGTTTTATTGGATAGAACAGATTGTGGAGGATTGATGGATGATTGTGGGGATGCGGAAAGAAAGAGAAATGGTACATGTTAGGATGTTTAATGCTCTGCTTCCGGACTCTTACATTTTACGGTACGTTGGCAATTCCGAGCTGCCGCCAGCATATCCCACGGTGGTTCTCAGGACACCACGAGTAGCTCCATATAGGGATTCGGCGCCCCAGAAACAACCCATGCCAAAAGTGGCCGTCGCTTTGGGAATATTTACTTCGTGAACCGGTGAAATGTTCAGCTCCTTTTGTTCATTGCGAACGGTGCTCTGGAAGAAGAAGAATCGGTTGGATGAGCAACAGTTTGAGGGGACTTTCTATAACATTTTTGTTCTTTATGTAGGGCACACCAGAAACAGAAATGTAAGACCGTAACCGTAACCAGGTAAGCAACGCATGTTGCACAAAAAAAAACACTTTTTAGTTTTTTAAATGAATATTTTTAGGGTCTTTGTACGCCCTCTGATGTCGTCAGCGAAATAATGCCGCCTGCATTCATTTTATACCGCTCTCTTTTGTCGCTCTCTTGCAATTGCAGTTTTTAAACAGCTGATTTAACAGACTCTCTCTCTCCCCACTCATTGCAAAATCAATTTCAATATCAAGGTCAATAGTAAAATCTGTTGTAGGGAAAGTAAAAGCAACGACTTTCAAGTGGTTTCTACTTGAATATGTAGTCAATAAACTTAAATATGTAGCCAATAACTAGAGCACTAGTTTAAATGATTTAAATTCACTTTTCTAAGCTTCTTACACTTGCCTTAAAATTACGAAACAGTCGCGAAAACATTGCGTCTGAACTGCTCAGCTGTTGGGAAGCAACTAAAGCTGGCCAAAACAAATCGCATTCCTCTAGCCAACAAACAAAATTTATTCACATGAGTTTTAATTGCTCAAAGCATTAGATGACGGAAACTGGCTTTTATGACTAAGCACATGAACATAAAAAATTAAGCAACTTGACCTTGCAAGGGTTCAAGAAACTTAAAACTATTTTATACCCAGTAAATCACTTTTAGCCATTTAAATACATTTTAAATATTTTTAGCGAGCACGTTTTTGAGGTATAATATTGAGTATTTTATTTTAATTTGTTCTATTTTTTTTTTTTAAGCACAAATGGGAGATTTTACTTGCTCACATTTCTATGCTGCATCATAAAAAAATTTAATACAAGAAGAAAAAACAGCTTTTTTAAAAGAATATTACTTTTTAAGTAAAAAAAAACTCTATTCACAGGATTTGTCACCAATCACACACTTAAGTTGAACTACTTACCAGATCCTTGAGCTCAGGATGTGTAGCAGTTGGTGTAATGGTCAGAGACATGTTTTACACTTGTTTTTTAGTTTAAATGTTTCGCTTAGGAAATTGAAAGCAGAACTGATGCATCTGCAGACGAGTCGCTCCAATTTATACTGCTGCCTCTCCGCTTTCTACGCGTAAAGAGAGAGCCACGCTATCTTTATCAATTTCAATTCTCCCGCTCTTCGGGTCGAGTTAGCCCCCTTCTGACTCTTTCTTCCGCTCACGATTCTTCGCTGATTAAAACTGCGCAGCGCTACAGGTTTCTTGGTCCCCACATTGGAACGTACAGCTGGGAACATTTGATCAGGGTTAATAATTTAATGGCCTTAAATATTCTAATTCAAACAAGTTAAGTGCAGTCTTTTGTGGGCTCTGGATTAACAATTAATTGTTATTTGTTGGGCTCGTATTTGAGTCGACTCAGACGCAGAATAAAGTCCAGCAGGAACATTTGTATTTTGATTTCCTTCGGGTTCTCAGTGACATAGAAACCGGGAACACCGGCCTTTTGAAGTGTAGACTGTTGGTCGTTAACCTGCAAAGTTGAAAAGATGATGTTAGATTAACATTTTAGATTTTTACAATTTCATTATTACAGGGAATTAGCAAACAATTAAATGTTTGTCCTTTCTGTTTTTAAATTTAAATCAATAGTACAACTTTGTTGTAGGTTTTATATTTTCTCAGCATAACATAAAAGGTTTTCTATCTCGATTTATAAATAAATATAAGTATGTTATACTTCCTGAAAAAGGTTTGTAGCAACGTGATAGATACTTTATGGTACTATTAATAATGTAGGGTATTGGAATATGATTTAAGAAATAACGACTCCAAGCGACAGTAAAGTATTCACCTTTTGATCTAATATTTCAATAATCTTCTTGTCAGATTCAAGCAGTTTCTTTGTGTGCTTAATTTTCATTAAACCCAAGATGTGGTGAAGCTCCTCGGGATCCTTGATTTTGCTCCTCCACTCGGAGACCTCTATTTCATACTCGTTCTCCACCTGCATACGCATTTTAATCAAATGTCTTTCAGTTTCGTGTTGCAATTCCATCAACGCTTTAACAATTACAAAAATCCCTTCATTCAGCACACAATTGGCGAGTTCGGTGAGTAAATCGTATGAGATGCGTGTCTGCAGGTTTCTGTAAGTAACAAATATTTAAATAATCTTTAAGAAATATATAATTTAAAGACTTACTCTGGCAGCTCCTCGTGAAAAGATCGTAGTTTTTCCACAAGAAAGTAAATTTTGCGCTGTAAAAACTCTGGTGTTGGCTGCTGCGGCTCGGCTAAAGCTTCACTGCTGTTGGAATGGTCCTCGCTGGTCGCCGTTATGTCCGTCATCTTAATTCAGTGTATTTTTCTGTATATTTACATTAATTTGTGTAATATTTTTGATATTTGGTTTTTAATGCTGCTTTGTGCATCCACACTCCAAATTCGCCGCTTCGCCGCAAGAACAGCTGTTCGCCAGGGCTGCCAGACATATCAGACAAACCAGCAGCAGTGTGACCACAATAAAATCGAAAGCCAACATATCGATAACAAGTGAAAGGCGCGCAAAGATTTTTGTTTTGAAAATTAGGAGTATATTTTATTGTATCAGAGCGTGAAAAATTGTTATATTTGTTCGATTTGAAATCAAAGCTGCTTATGAATAAAATGATTACATCGGTTCGTGTTTTGACTAGAAGTTCAAAGATTTGCGAGCCTTGACAAAGTTTTTATCCGCCTCGTAAGTGTAAAGTCGATTAAGTTTGTTCTTGCGACGTTTCTTCAGCTCGGTTTGGAACTTCACGGGTCCTCCGCTGCTGGGGGTGGCTGGCACCAGTGCATAGTGCTTGCTGTCCAATGAGTAGCATTCCCGACTTCCCAGTTGCCTTTCCTCCTTGGGAGTTTCCACAATTTTCAGGCTATTCAAGCGCTGCAGAATTTGGTTGGTTTCGTTGGTGGTCGACATTCTGGCTTTCTGGGCTGATGAGGAAGTTATTGCGTTACTTGACGTCGCTGCCTTGCTACTGACTTCCTTTTGCCTCTTGGCCCTCTTTATATCCAGTTGATGTGTGTGCAATTTCAGGACTGCCATAAATGTCTTTGCGGAAAATACAGCTTATCCGTTTTTGGCATCTGTCATTTTATGGTGTTACCTGCTTGTAATCAAATTTTCCACGAAAAATTCTCGCTAATCCCTTTTTAATGCGTTCAAAATTACGCGAAGCAGGTAGCAAAAACGGTAACATTTTGGGTAATGGGCGTTGGACTGCCGCCATAAAGTCGTCTATTAATATTCGCAGGAAGATGAAGTTGGATTCGTAAATTTCAATATTGCACTAGGAAAGATCAGCCATAAAGTAAGTCTTCAAATTTTTGCAGTATTGTGGGCTTGGGTTCTTGTAATTTTATATGACCTTACGGCATAAAATAACAAATCTAATATATTTAGTAAATATTATTTACAATGCGTTACCAAAACAATGACATAACAAAAACTGACTTTATTTGTATCCTGTATGTATTTTCTTCTGTACATTTAAAAAATTTAATGGTTGACAACAATTATAAGTTCAAATTTTGAATTCAAAATGTTTTTAATGTATTTAAACTTACGCGCGCAGGTACAAATAATTTCTGTTCTTGTGCAATATGTATACACTGGCTGAATCATATGGTTACCGTGCACGTGTATCGGTAGCTGAGTTTATGCGGAAATCGATGTCATGAGTTCTGACAGATTTTGTTGTTAAATACACATTCTAGTTGAATGAACTCAACATATATCAGTGGTCAAAATTGTTCTTGGTAAACACGAAACAAAATTAAACAAATAAAAGCTATAGTGCTGATTTTAAGCATTGAGATATGGTGACTAGTTTAACATCACGAACTTCACCGCATAAACGACTTAACATATGACGCTTAGCGGGTGTTTCTGTTAGCGTATCATTATGCGATTTGAATGGAGCACTTGCATTGGAGCTTGGTCCGCCGCACAGAACGTTATAAAACGACTTGACTTCAAGGAGCAATTGAGTACGACGATTGTCAATGAATCAAATCAATTAATTCGGCAAATACATAAATCAAAGAGCGTGGAAATCAGAGCTAACTGTGTATTGTGTAACGTGCAAATGATGATGACGAAAAGGAGGAGACGAGGAGACGGGAGCCATTGATCATATGATTGCCCCAAGAACAAGCACAAAGCGGAAAAACTGAAAAACATAGCAGTCGTTGCCAGAAAAACAAAACAGCTAGGGCAACGAAAATCGACAGGACTCCAACAGCTTCAAATACAATGTACACAATTAACAAGGGACCCAGCAAAATTGTTGCTAAAACGCGTCGCGGTGAGTGCAGAAACATGTAACATTATTAAATCCCCAAAAGGTACAATAAACCCTTAAAGAGAGAGCAGTGTGGCCCAGCTGTTATGTCACAACAAAATCGCTGGCGCTCTCGTTGTGCCGCTCTCTGCCGCCCCCACTATCTCTCTCTTTCGCTGTTAACTTTTTGTTTTGCCGGCATTTTCCACTGCGAGCTGATAATTTACATCATCTTTTTTATCATCGCAGGCCTGGCACAAAATTTTGAAAAATTCGAAAGCATCAAGGAGAGCGGCCGGAAGAATGGCAGCTTCGATCTGAACAGTCCCGAGGAGCACAAAAAGTAAGAGCAACGAGATCTCAACTGCTTATGCAAACAGAACAGCCCAGCCAGCACATGTGGAAAATGTGGAAGGGAAAGTGGCGGGGCAGACCCTCGTCTTATCTTTGACATTTCACCATTTTATCGCAAGAATCCGTGGCGACCTAGCACTGTAATGCTAATTGCCCGGAGTAGGCGCATATATGTGTATTCTCCCTAGGAGACACTAGGAACACGTGGGTCAGGCGTCGGTTATCGGCTCCATTTTAATTTAAATGCCCCGGAGGCATTGACTTTTCCACGACCGTTACGTCACGACTTCTACGTGAGGTGTGCGGAACCTACGGGGAATGCCTAGCAATAGGGCTGTCCTAAAAATAAGTGCAATTAATTGTTGGGTTGTAAATATGTAGACGCAGTTTTTTTTAAACCCCTTTTAGGGATCTCTTTTAATACCTCAGTTTCGGTGCAACAAATTTAAATTATAGAAAGATTTACCTGGATAGATTGATTATATTAACAAAGGCAATGAATTTCTCCGCGTGCATATTATCACGATTTCTAGTGGACCTTCTAGGGCATGCTAAACAGTTTTTATGTGGTTATCGCCCTCTGAATCCTTGTCAATCAATAGATTGCAAGATATGTGTATGGATGCAGTTTGCTGTCTCCTACATAATGTGCTTTATCAGCGTTCAGTTTCAAAAAGTTATTAATACTTACAATTATTAAATTTTTTTCACTCGAGAATATATTTACTTGTATTAGGTTATTAAAAGTAATAACTTATTATTCGTTATGTTAACTTTTCTAATTAAAACAAAATTTAAATTAACTTTTTGTAATTCAGAATCTTTTAAAAAGTCAATGAAAGTAACTAATTTTTTAAGTATATTCAAAGCTAGTCATCTTCTAATCAGCACTTACGGTGATTACCTACCGCATATTAATATCGAAATGTTTCCCAGCATTCTTTATAATTTATGACAATTGCACAGCTGCAGCTAAAATAAAAATTAGTTTTATCTTGATTGCTTTTGATAATTTTTATATTCGCACATGGAAGTTAATGTTGTTTGTAGACTTTTTACATACAGTAAAAATATCAGTTCTTTAGGTTTTATTTCGAATGGTCATTTAAAAATTTGTGTATATGTACATATGTATATTTATTTAAAGCTACTATAAAATTCGACACTTTTTCGATTTCGGGCTTGAAAGTTATGCAGTCGCACCTTCAACGAATTTAAATGCATTTAAGGTTTTCAGAATTTTCCTTGATTTATTTATTATCGTACTCACCATGGTTGGGGAGGGCTGTCGTTTTGCATAAGAAGTGTAGGGTGCAGTTCAAATTCGTTGGGCATTGTTATTAAAATCTGATATCCCCTTACTTCGTTTCTAAAAACAGCATCCCGCGTCCAGTGTTTCAACAGAGCTTCGCCTCCAAACGGATAACGCCGACCAAACTGATCGAAGATGAGGTGATAACGCCGCAGCATGAGGAGATCATACGTTACATAAATGACTGTAAGTCTGAGAACTATAATACAACTTTTCTTACCCGAAATATAGGAAACTAACAAAGTTCATTGAGAACAAAAGCTCAGGCTCAAAAACATGTTAAGTCGAAGTCTTCTGCACAAGAAACTGCTAAGTTTACTGAAGACCCCGCATAATTAAAACCATTTATTTTATAAACATTTTTTTTCATTATTAATTTTAATGTTCAATTATTTTTTTATTTTTGTTTCTTTAAACTTCTAATGATAGTCTTTAACTTTGAGCTTTAACTAACAATTAATAAACCAGAACTAGAAACAAAGGTTCAAACTTCGAGCGGTTCCCCTTCTATCGAGCTAAAGAAACGTTTAAAGCTTATTTTTAAGAAATTAAAAAATGTTAATGACATCTCTTTCTTTCTTAACAGCCTGGAACATGCTGGTAGCGCAAAATCCCTACGACTCGAGCTCCTCCATCAAGCCCGCCGAAAAACCGGTGGCGGATGCGAACAACAACAGCGCCGCCAGTCCGGTGGAGAGCATTATGGCCAACACACCAGTGGCCGCATCCTCGACAGCAACAGTTTGGGTGGAGCCGGCGAGTCCGGCGCTGCAGGACTTCAAACCCTTCGACCTGGAGTCGTGGTGGGGGCGTCGCCTCTTCCAGAACATTACCAAGAGCCTCTAAGGGAGATCGCTGGGACGAGAGACAGAGCGTGCTCTTTGGTAATTCCTAGATAGCCAGTGCTTCCTTTTGTACTTGTACGTTTGACTGGGCATAGGCAAAATCACACTAGTTATATCTGTAGACAGGAGAGACACTTGCGTAGCTTTCGGTTAGTGGCTAAGTTAATATCACTTTGGATGTTAGTGGTTAGGTAGCCTCTATTGTGGCAAGTCATGTTTTAACTTCTTTTTGTTTCATAAGTGTGTAAATGAATTAAATTAAGAGACGTCGCCGTTGGCCAATGTAAATAGTACGATTTCTGATTTGCACTTAAGAATGTGTTATAGAGCTGTAAGAAACGTATCTGGTTTGCTTGCCAGTTTTTAAAATCAACCCTTGTGAATTGTACAAAACTATAAGGTTTAAAATTGCCATCAAATTTAGCAGTTCATTTTGGTTTCACTCATTTTTGTAATTGCTGATCCAACTCTAAAGAATTATGTGTATATACATAAACAAAAAATTGAATTTTCTTTCTGTGGACTCTAGTTAAGTTTTATGAATATCCAAAGTAGGAATTGGTTGAGCCGATTCCTCGCCACTGGCATCGCATGTATTTAGTTTCTCACTTTAGATCGTTTTATGTTTAGCATAAATAAAAAATAAGCATGTTGCGAACATTTATTTTGTTTTTAAATTTTGTTCTAAATGGGAATATTTTATTTGGTTAATTGCAATGTTTTAAAGCACACTAGAATCATGAATACAAAGGGTTTATCTGTACCTTATTTCGTTTGAAATTCTATCTATTTCAAATTCGAACTTAAAAAATGGGGTATGTTTATCTGTGTCTTATTTGTTCACTGAAACGTTTAAAAATAATACATTTAAAAATTCGCACTTGAAAAATGGGATAAATTAATGCATCTAACTTTATTTTTTAAAGGTCCAAAATATTGTTTTTAAAATTATAAATTGTAATTTTTTACCTTTTACGAAGTCGTGTATGTTAATGTAAAACTTTATTTAAATGTAAGCACAAAACAAAACAAGATTTTTATGATATTTATTTAAGATATTTTTGATAGATTTTAAGACGAAATTTTTTTAATTGTATCAAACTTGCTCGCTTTTTCCAGCCTTTTAAAAAAATTAAATTTAAACATGAAAATACATATAAAACTCATATTTTTAATATTAAATATCTAACAGGAAAATGGATGATAAATTAGTTTCTATAAGGGTAAATTAAGGGTATTTTTTAATGTTTCAAATTTTGTTTTAGTATTTTTTTTGAGCTAAGTGAACGGTCATGTTTTGGTCACACTGCCTATGGAATATTACAACGGCCGGTCACACTCGCCAATACCTGCCAAAAACCGAAGAAAATTAACCAAAACTTTGTTTTTCTTCGTTAAGTCGTTAATTTAACGTAATTAACTAAGTTGAAATGGCTAGTGAAGATGAGGGAATCGGGGAGCTGGAATCCCAACTGGAGGATGTGAATCTGGAGGACATAGGCGCCCGACACCGGCGCGAGCGCAAGGAACTTCAGGCAAAACTTCAGGCCATGAAGAAAAATGCTCCAAAGAACAACAAAAACAAGAGGAAGGAGTTCCTTGAGGAGATGGCTCGCTTGGAGGGGGAACTGGAGCAGCGTCACAAGGCAGAGCTAAAGTCGGCGGAAGCCAAGGAGCCGCTAGCAGAAGTGGAAGTTAAGGAGTCGCCGGTGAAGGAAAAGCCGGAAAAGTCGAAGAAGTCTGTGTCAAATGACGAGGAGGAACAAGAGGAGGAGGAGGAGGAAC
Organism: Drosophila oshimai; assembly: GCA_018150695.1. Lineage (NCBI taxonomy): Eukaryota > Metazoa > Arthropoda > Insecta > Diptera > Drosophilidae > Drosophila > Drosophila oshimai. The sequence continues at coordinate 45,817 of JAECWM010000036.1, read as the reverse complement.
TGCCCTCCAACCAGCGCGTGTCCAAGGCCCAGAAGCGCAGGAACAAGAAGGCCAAGGAGGCCCGTGAACGCGACGCAGAGATAAAAACGGAGCTCCAAAACGCAGCCAATCAGCCATCACCCAAACTCATAGAGCTCCAGCAGATCGCAGAGAAGCTATCCGGTCGTCAACTGACCCTTCACAACATAGCCTCCGACGGCGATTGTTTGTATCAGTCTATAAGGCACCAACTCATAGTTAATGCTCTTCCAGGTACCAGTTTTGTATGAGTTTTGAAGACACCACCTAATCGTTGATGATTTTCTAGGTCACAGTGTTCAGCAGTTAAGGGAGGAGACAGCCAACTATGTGCGTGCCCACAAGGAAGCCCTGATTCCTTACATGACCCATCCGGAAACGGGTGACTTACTAAACGATCAACAATTCGAGAAGTACTGCCAGGATATAGCCAAAACTCACGCCTGGGGAGGCCACATCGAACTGAAGGCTATATCCTCACTGCTTAAGCTGCCCATTGAAGTTATCCAAGCGGAAGGAGCACCCACGCTCCTGGGACAAGAGGAATTTGGTGGAGCACCACTGGTCATCTGCTACCATCGCCACATTTACCAACTGGGCGCCCACTACAACTCCACAGTGCCCAGTTGCTTGAAAAGCCCGAGATGGACACTAAAACTCATTTGACTTTGTAACAGATTTTTTATTTATATTTATGTTGATTTTATAAATACGTATGCATTTGGAAGATTTGAATTATTGTCAAAATTGCAAGTATGTAGTAGTTATATACAATAATAGTCAATATAATAACAATTCTAGGTTAGCTAGCAACTTAGTTAGCTGGATTTGTTCTAAGAAAATATTTCTTATATAGAAAAATAATTCGTCTAGCTCAAATTTAGTTTTCCTGTGGCGTTTTAGTGTAAATTCAAGCAATAATTTGATTATTACTCGAGCCTAACTACGTATTACTTGGTAATGTTGTTGCAACAACCCATTATTTGTCCTTTTCTTTAGGTATAGCGAGCGATTTCAATTATTTATCCTTCTTGCTGACCTTGGGCTTCTTGGCAGCCGGCTTGTTGGGATAAATTGCGAACATGGAAAGCTGAATTCCACCCAAGACCAACAGCAACAGATTCTGGAGCTGAAATGGGAAATAAGTCAGTTTAAAATCATATTTTTTTTTAGTTTTAGAAACGAACTTGGAAAGACTACAATTTTTCTACCAGAAGTTATTTATAAAAGGAAAAATTCAGTATCACTAATTTAAAATTACTGAATTAAATTTTAAAAGTAGAAAAACATTGATAGTAGGGGACCGGGGCAGGAAAGGGTGTGCCGAGTGCCCTTTTAAAACAAGCCATTGGCGTCATCACACGTCAGTATAGTTCGCGGTTTACCAACGTAGTTGGGATTATAAGGTGTTGCGGTTTCCCACGAGCACACTTTTGGCACCGGTAATAAATTATTCATGTTGTGTTTACTTATATTCTATTCAAACAACTATCATCCGATTTCAAACGTGGTACCGCGAAAGGCACAAAACCCACAATAAGTGTGACTTCGTGGTTATCTATCTTATGCATCGTCATTTACCTTAACAAATGCATGGGGGTGGCCGAGTTAGGGGCCAGTCCGAGTTAGTGGGCGTCAGGTCGTAAATGTCGATCTACCAAAATTTGACAGGATCGCCGATAAAGCACATGATGGGAAAAATGAAAGGTGAGCTGGTAGAAAAAAACCTAAATGTCCAAGAAGTTCACTAAAGCACCCATAAGTCCAAACAAAAAACTAAAAAAGTGGATTAACAATATTATTATGTAAACTGTAAACTTATAACACTACTTTAATTCAATAAACATAATACGGTCATGGATTTCTTGTGTTTAATGGCTAACAAACCGGCACAGTTACCCGCCCTGGGGTAAGTGTGCCATTTTGTCGCAGTTTTTTTAATAACTTTTCCATGGTTGATTTTCATTCATAAGAAAATTCACAATGTGCCAAGGGTTCACCTAATGACAGCCAAGCCGTTCCAAAAGTACCCACAACTTAAAAAAATCCTAAGTCCAAAATCCACAGCCCCGGTCCCCTAACAAGTTTTTTTTAATAAGCCTCAACTTACCACCATCACAGTATTTTTGATGGAGATGGCATACAACATCCAGGACGCGGCCACCATGTTTCCGGCCAGGATGATGGGGAACGGCATACCCTCAGTGCTCTTCTTCTCAATGATCTTCGGCAGATGCAGAAGTGGAGAGCCGACCAACCAGACCAGGATGCCAGTGATCAGCATGCCCAGGCGGAACTCAATCTTCTTGGGATCCTCGAAGTTGGCATATGCGGTGGTGGCCAACAGGAAGGCTGAGGCATAGCCCACCTGCTTCCAGATCTTGCCCCTACTTCCGCTGGAGGCGTAGTAGTAAAATCCGAACAGGAAAGCAAAGTTAATGACCAGACCAATTAAATTGGTATTGATCATGGCAGCATCGTTCATGATGTTGGCCAGCTTTAAGCTGAGAACGGTCCTGGAATGGGGGAAAGGGAATTGATTAACACAGGGTATGTTTTTATTGAGCAGTTGTTGGTTTAAGAGCATTAGATGTAGGAATTCCTAATGGTTTAGTTTAGCTAGAAAGTGTTTTGCATTTTAAATTGTAACGAAATTGAACTAGACTGACTAAACAGTTTGAATTTGCTGTCTATAGATAGATTGCAAGTAAATAAATGGTGTTCTTGTCTTTTAAAAAAACCCTGTGTAAGTTTTTTGTTTTAATAAATAACTATGCAAAAAAAGCATTTTTTATAATTTCATAATGAGAATAGTACATAATTTAATAAAATATTTATTCATTAACAACGTTTGTAGTAAATATATAGAGCTCGAGCTTCTTGGTCAAATATTGTATAATTTTTCTTTTACAACCTAAGGGTAATTGGAATTCCTAAACAGTAGAACAAGTTTTCCTTTGTAAAGTAATACAGAAAATGTAAACTTGGAGAAATGGAACAAGTTTTCATTTTGAGCGCCCTACTGACCATTAGAATGTATATTGTACTCTACAGGTTCATTGAAAAAACCTGTTTCTACTTAATAATTACGATATCAGTTTTAGTGCTTAAAAAGTTCACATATTTGGATACAGTAATGCTGACTCAAACGGGTTTTTGGGGATAGACTAGACCAAACGAAAAGTGACTTGCCAATCTTGGCACACGTAGAGCCATTGATAAGAGCTAAAACACCCAGGAAAATATACAATCAGCGATACCATCGATCAACTTATCATAAAACCCACTACAGTGGTGAAATACACTTCGTGTTTAGTGAAATTCAATGCAAACTGCCCGCGATATTGCCCTTGACCTACACCTTGAATGGAATACAATTCATTTAGCATACAAACTGTTGCTTCGCTTGCATGACTGCGGGTCCTTACACTTGACACAGTCCAAGTTAACACCTTCCGGAAACCACCCCCAAAAGAACACAACAGTGATGACAAGGGTACCGTTTTAGTTGAGTATGGTAGTACATGAAATATAGGAAAAGGTAATTTAAATTCTTAAGTTTTTAACACTGTATTTTCAAGACTTTTTAGTTTGCTTTTTTTTATGTTTGAAATTCTGTTGCTAAACAACGAAATAATTATCTTACAAAAGATAATAATGTCTAAAATCGAGTAAAGAGTGATTGGACAAAATTTTTATCTAGGTTCTGATATGTTTCATGTTCAATAAATAAATGTAATAAAAAAAAAACAAACTAACTAGCAATCAGGAAGTTCAAAATATTATTATTGATAATACATATGTGCATATTATATTTGATAATCCAAATCAGTGTTGTATGTATATTGATAAATATTAGCATTAACTCTGTTTAAATGTTTTCGTACCATTTGTTTTTCCTTTCTTTCAACTTGTTTGAAGTCAAGCTCAAGTTAAGCTGTAAGTTTAACAAATCTAAACCCAGTATTTACTGATAGTGACATGCAGTTAATTGTAGAAGATTATAGTCATGGTGTGCACTTAGGTACAATTACAGACATGCAGTCCCATCACTGAAAACCACCCCCTGAAAACCGACACCCCCCACATATTCCGTGCACGTGGAGAAGGCAAGGCGCCTATCTTTGGCCTGTCTCATAAACGATTTGCGGCTCTCCCACATTGGAGAGACTACAGACTACCGGATCAGCATTCTTAATGCTTAGCTCTAAAATGATACACTCCAGATAAGAGGTACGTGTTTGACGAGGCCTCCCGTCGATAAGAAGTGAAAGATTGCCGTGACAACAGGGCAGACTTTTTCAAATTGTAACGGGCGAAAGATGATCGAATTGGTTTTCATTTTCGACACTGAATGATGTAACCCATTCCATTGTTATCATATTGAATCGAGTGCAAAACCGATTTAGGGGCGTCCTTGAAAAGAGCCGATTCTGTAGTGTCATGGCGACAGTTCAAAAATTTAATCAATTCCCACACAGATGCGCCGCCGTTGCCCATTGTTTTTTCCTCTATTTTGGTTTTATGTTTGCGGTCAGTGGAGCATTAAGGAACTGCTTACTATCACTTTGTTTTTGGGACTTAAACGAGAACTTACAGCACCACTCCGCCCAGAAATGGACCCACTGGGTAGACGTCGCTGCTACCCTTCTTCCGGATGTCGTTCATCAGCGCCACACCGGACAGAAATTGCAGGGTAGTAATTGTGCCGGCTACCTTGGCGATAAGTTCGCTGTGAGGCGCCAAAAGATCTCCCAGTGCCTCCATTTTTTAATAAGACTTATAACGAGTTTTGAGGGGTCGGAGGAGGGGCGAAGTGCCGCGAGAGTATAAACAAATGAACAACGAAAACAAAAACTAACGACCGACTGGCGGCTGCCGTAACAACAAAGCGACTGAGCCCCAACGGCGGGGCTGTCCACCTTTTATAATCGGAAATGCCCCACAAATGGACACGTCCCCCCGATTAACAGTATGGTTATCGCGCGGCTAGGGCTTATCGGATCCAAATTATATTTCAAACTTTTGGGAAACATTACAGTATCGCATTGTTTCCCACGGTAGCATAAAGAGATATGATCCTTATCAGTTACAATCTAGTTTATAGACGTTGAGTTATTGACTTTTTAATACGTGCAGTTTAACACTCTATTAGCGATAAAAAAAGTTCGACCTTTTGTGAACCGAAGTTAGAAAAGTTTGATTTATGGCAGTTAAGTTAAGTTTAACTGGAGGTGCCCATAATTTTTCTTCCAAAGAAAGGTTTACAAATCCATTGGCCTTAAAAAAATCAATTTTATTCAAACTTATCCAACTACAGTCGTGAAAAAACGTCCCTAGACCTCCTCCTTCAGCACATGTTTCTTCTTTTCGCTGACAAACGGAACCTTGCCCTTCTTGGAGTGCTTGCGCACGTTGGCCTCCTTGACCTGCTCCTTTCCCTTGACCATGCGCATCTTTTTCTGTGCATTTAGCACGTGACGCGGCACCTGGCGATGGCGTGCGATTCGCTTGATCTGCGGATGAGCGGCATACTTTTGCTTGAGGGCCTCCTGGTAATTAAAGTTGACCCGCTCGCGTGGACGAATCACTCCCAGCTTCTCGGAAGCATTGGCCTTCCACATGCGCACGTTCATCTCATCGGAGCCGGAGAAGACGTATCGATTATCCAGGGACCAGGCCGCACACACCACATGCTGCATGCGCTTGGTGTGATAAATATCCCGGGAGTGGCTGTGGTGAGCATTGTAAATCCGGATGGTCTTGTCGTAGCTGGCCGAAACGAATTCCTTGCCCGTGGGTGAGTAGTCCACATCGGTGACGGCGGAAACGTGGTCAAAGTGCACCTTCAGGGGAGTGTCCAGTTTGCGGGTGTCAAAGGTGTACAAACTGGAAGAGATAAAATAAGTTAACTGTGAACTTATAGTGGTATTAGGCGATTTGCCTTTATTATTAGATTTTTTTTATAAGCTAATCTGTATAAAATGAAGTCGAAGGCAGAGTTTTTGGTTTTGTCTTAAAAAGTATTCTGCATCTGTTTAACATTGCCCTAAACCTTCATAAAAACGTGTACTTACTTGCAATCTTCATTGGCCACCGTGAAATTAAACGCCTCCATGGGATTCCAGGCCAATTTGTTGCTCTTCATGGTCAGGACCACCTTTCTCAAGGGCTGTGCCTCCCTCTGATCATACAGGATAATGCTGCGATCGCTGGCACAGCAGGCCAGGATACTGGTCTCCACTGGATTGTAGGAGATGGTGTGCAGAGTGTCCACGCCCCACTTGAGCGTCTTCAGAGGATCATTGTGCTTCTCATCCCAAATGGCGCACACCTCGCCACAGGTGGCAAACTTGTTATCCTTGCGATTGTGCGAGATGCCATGGAGGCCGTATTTACTGAGTATGGTGTTAACTGGAACCTCATCCTCGCCGACTTCCGGTGCTTCCGCCTTCCAAACCTTGATGGTTTTGTCATCGCCCACGGTGAAGATGCGATCGCCATCCCGCGTGTACGCTATTCCCCTCACATATCCATCGTGAGCCACGAAATGCCTGGAACTAGTGCGATTGGCCAAGTCCCAAATGCGCACCTCGCCGTCATACGCTCCAGTGGCCAAACTGGACAATTGCTTGGGGTGCTTGCCGAAGCAGGAGACTCCATCGCGATGTCCGCTTAAGTTGCACACAAAGGGTTTGGCAAACACTCGGTCCAATTTGGTGGCATTCATGGCACGCACATATTCCCTGGGTCCCTCCAAAGGATGCAGTGATGGATCGTAGTTCCGGGGCACTGAAAATGCAAGGCTGGTAAAAACTGCGTTTCCCTGGTTTATCTTACTCACTCTTGTGCTGCTGTAGCTTGGTTTCCCGGACATAGTTGTCCGGATTGCGACTGATCATTTTCACCTTCATCCTGACAGCATTTATTCCAGTTTTTATTGCGGCGCAAAAGAAAAAAATTGTCTATGAAATTATAAACAACATGTGCGCATGAGAACAGCTGACTTTAAAAAGTATATGGTGTGGTCACACTGTTCATAAAACTTTGTGGTACCACTGAAATTCAAATTTTAAGCGGTAAATCTGGGAAAATATTTTGTTTTTAAGATGAACAGGAATTATTATTAATTATTTTGTTCATTAATAAGCGCTTAAATTTAAAAAACAATAAGCTTTCTCCGCAAGTTTGTATTGTTTTTAGTTTTCTTTGGTTAATAGTCCAGTCAATCTAGACATAAAAATGGCTTTAAATAACATTAATTCCGACAGAGCTGAATTTTGGTGGAGGCCTTTGGTTTACCCCAAGGAACAAATTGTGAAAAGTCCCCATCGATCCCAGGTGTGCTAATTGAGTTATTCAAGGTCACAGGTAAAAATTTTGACTTTTTTGAGTTTTTCTCAAAAACGGCATGATTTATCGATAAATAAAAAAGGGGAAAGTTGTAGATCTTTAAATGCTCTACAAAAATTATCCATATGCTTTTTTCTGTAGGACCCACCACTTTCCAGATATCGCCCTTGTAAGAATCAGGTTATACATAATATGCACACATACGCCACGTATACACACAGTGTACGTGGTGATAAGATCACGTCCACGTCGTTGGTCCTGTGGCAAGCTAAGAGTTGTATTTTGATGTGATCTTGTTAATAATAAATATATTGAATATGTGAATACAAACATTTTATTACATAGCATTAGGAAGAGAGTGGGGTTAGTCGAGCACTATGGAGATAGATGAACCAGTACAACATCTTTTACCTTCTGACATGTTTTTGTGCACCATTTATATGTGTGTATTTGCTTACAAAATCGTCCGCTATCCTAGCCTCAAAAACTAAACGCACACACTCGCGTCAAACGATTGGCTTGTCGTTTTTATAACGATGCTTAATCATATGAAGCTTTTTCATTCGACCCGCTTTCCGCCGCTTTAATTGTTCGATAAACCTTACCGTTTTAAAAAACTAAAAAAAAAAATTTTTACCTGTGACCGAATAACTCATTCGTCAGCTGGCATTGAGGGACTTCCTAAAATTTGTATTTTGGGGTAATCGAAAGTAGACGCAAATTAGCTGCATTATGTTATTTCATGCAGATTGACTGGACTCAAAGTATCCAAATATTACCCATGTTGTTCTGCAGCTAAATCACAATATAACTTTTAAAGCAAACCATTGTACCATGGGCTTCATGACACCATGAGCACGAAAGTCGGGAAGACTCTTCCAGTAGTGTCGCGGAAGACTCGGATCTTCCAGCAGTCGAAGACCAGTAGACTCGCGGGAGACTGCGAAAGAGTCGCGGAAGACTCGCGAAATCGGAAAAGCAGACGACTCGAGGAAGAAAACGAGGAGGAGTATCGGATTGCCACTGACTCACCGCAGAAAAATTAGATCGCCAATCAAAAGACTCAAGAAAACCTTCGAGGAAGAGAAAGAAGGAAGAATAATAAATAAATATTTTTATTGTTTTATTCCATGCTGTAAATGTGCAATGTTTATATTTGAACAGAAAAAAGCGCATAAACAAAGAAATAAATTACAAACTTTTTTTGCGATACAATCTTCTGCGTCGCAAGTCTCGCGGAAAATCTTCTAGCGTGGAAGACTCGAACTATCCCCAGGGGTGGGGGATACTTGAACCATTCGAGACAAAATTTTAAAATGCTCATAAAGTTCAAAAACCGTGACATATCAATAATTTTCCACAAACATACTTTAAATGCAAAGGAATGAATGCTCTTTTAAATTCCTATAAACAGCAGACCCTAACGTCGAATTGTTTAGACCGTAATAATGTTCAACAAAAAAAGTGGTTCACCTATCCCCACTCTCCCCTAACATTATTTTCATTGAAATTTCTTCGAGAGTTCAAAAATCGGTAAAAAAGGCCTATAATTTCAGAAAGTTTGTGTTTGTCGAGCTCTTGCAGACAAACTAATTGCCGCACTCACGATCAGTTAGGCAGTGTTGAAGATTTATTTGTAAGAAGCGAAAATTTGTATCATGCACAAAATCGGCGCGCAGTCGAAACCCGAGATATAGCGAAAGACTTGCAGAAGGCTGCTGAAAATCTGTGTACACGTGTGCGTAAACGTGGCGTATGTGTCCATTATGTATAACGATGCAGCTTACAAGTCGCAATATCTGGAAAATAGGTGGGTCCTAACAGAAAAATCCTGCGTGGAGCATTTTTGTAGAATTGCGAAGATCTTACAACTTTCCGCCTCTTTTATTTTTCGATCAAACCTTACCGTTTTTGGAGAAAAACTCCACAAAAGTCAAAATTTTTACCTGTGACGACTTGAATAACTCAATTAGCACACCTGGGATCGATGGGGACTTTTCACAATTTGTTCCTTGGGGTAAACCAAAGGCCTCCACCCAAATTCAGCTCTGTCGAAATTAATGTTATTTCAATGTCTAGATTGACTGGACTACAAGTGTAACGTCCGCAACGCAGGATTAGCCCATATGGTGTATATGCAGGCTAAATAACAATAGAACTTTTTAAAAGTCAAACCATTAGTACCATGAGCTTCATGAGCACCATGAGCACGAAAAGTCACGGAAGACTCTTCCAGAAGTGTCGCGGAAGACTCTTCCAGCAGTCGCGGAAGACTTGCAGAAGACTCGCGGAAGACTCGCGAAAGAGTCGCGGAAGACTCGCGGAAGAGTCGCGGAAAAGTCGCGGAAGAGTCGCGGAAGAGTCGCGGAAGAGTTGCAGAAGAGTCGCGGAAGAGTCGTGCAAGAGTCGCGGAAGAGTCGCGCAAGAGTCGCGGAAGAGTCGCGGAAGACTCGCGCAAGAGTCGCGGAAGACTCGCGCAAGAGTCGCGGAAAAGTCGCGGAAGAGCCGCGCGCGAGCCGCGGAAGAGCCGCACGCGAGTCGCGGAAGAGCCGCGCGCGAGCCGCGGAAGAGCCGCACGCGAGTCGCGGAAGAGCCGCGCGCGATCGCGGAAGAGCCGCGCTTCGCGGAAGAGCCGCGCGCGAGTCGCGGAAGAGCCGCGCGCGAGTCGCGGAAGAGCAGTCGCGGAAGAATCGCGGAAGACTCGCGGAAGAATCTTCCAAAGTCGCGGAAGACTCGCGTAAGAATCTTCCAGCCGTCGCGGAAGACTCGCGGAAGAATCTTCCAGCAGTCGCGGAAGACTCGCGGAAGAATCTTCCAGCAGTCGCGGAAGACTCGCGGAAGAATCTTCCAGCAGTCGCGGAAGACTCGCGGAAGAATCTTCCAGCAGTCGCGGAAGACTCGCGGAAGAATCTTCCAGCAGAATCCAGCAGTCGCGGAAGAATCTTCCAGCAGTCGCGGAAGACTCGCGGAAGAATCTTCCAGCAGTCGCGGAAGACTCGCGGAAGAATCTTCCAGCAGAATCCAGCAGTCGCGGAAGAATCTTCCAGCAGTCGCGGAAGACTCGCGGAAGAATCTTCCAGCAGTCGCGGAAGAATCTTCCAGCAGTCGCGGAAGAATCTTCCAGCAGTCGCGGAAGAATCTTCCAGCAGTCGCGGAAGAATCTTCCAGCAGTCGCGGAAGAATCTTCCAGCAGTCGCGGAAGAATCTTCCAGCAGTCGCGGAAGAATCTTCCAGCAGTCGCGGAAGAATCTTCCAGCAGTCGCGGAAGAATCTTCCAGCAGTCGCGGAAGAATCTTCCAGCAGTCGCGGAAGAATCTTCCAGCAGTCGCTCGGAAGAATCTTCCAGCAGTCGCGGAAGAATCTTCCAGCAGTCGCGGAAGAATCTTCCAGCAGTCGCGGAAGAATCTTCCAGCAGTCGCGGAAGAATCTTCCAGCAGTCGCGGAAGAATCTTCCAGCAGTCGCGGAAGAATCTTCCAGCAGTCGCGGAAGAATCTTCCAGCAGTCGCGGAAGAATCTTCCAGCAGTCGCGGAAGAATCTTCCAGCAGTCGCGGAAGAATCTTCCAGCAGTCGCGGAAGAATCTTCCAGAGCAGTCGCGGAAGAATCTTCCAGCAGTCGCGGAAGAATCTTCCAGCAGTCGCGGAAGAATCTTCTAGCAGTCGCGGAAGAATCTTCCAGCACCAGCGCGAAGAATCTTCAGCAGCCAGCGTCGCGGAAGAATCTTCCAGCAGTCGCGGAAGAATCTTCCAGCAGTCGCGGAAGAATCTTCCAGCAGTCGCGGAAGAATCTTCCAGCAGTCGCGGAAGAATCTTCCAGAGTCGCGCGGAAGAATCTTCCAGCAGTCGCGGAAGAATCTTCCAGCAGTCGCGGAAGAATCTTCCAGCAGTCGCGGAAGAATCTTCCAGCAGTCGCGGAAGAATCTTCCAGCAGTCGCGGAAGAATCTTCCAGCAGTCGCGGAAGAATCTTCCAGCAGTCGCGGAAGAATCTTCCAGCAGTCGCGGAAGAATCTTCCAGCAGTCGCGGAAGAATCTTCCAACAGTCGCGGAAGAATCTTCCAGCAGTCGCGGAAGAATCTTCCAGCAGTCGCGGAAGAATCTTCCAGCAGTCGCGGAAGAATCTTCCAGCAGAAAATCTTCCAGCAGTCGCGGAAGAATCTTCCAGCAGTCGCGGAAGATCGCGGAAGAATTTTCCAGCAGTCGCGGAAGACTCGCGGAAGAATCTTCCAGCAGACGCGGAAGAATCTTCCAGAAGTCGCGGAAGAATCTTCCATAAGTCGCGGAAGAATCTTCCAGCAGTCGCGGAAGAATCTTCCAGCAGTCGCGGAAGATTCGCGGAAGAATTTTCCAGCAGTCGCGGAAGACTCGCGGAAGAATCCAGCAGTCGCGGAAGCATCTTCCAGCAGTCGCGGAAGAGCCGCGCGCGAGTCGCGGAAGAGCCGCTCGCGAGCCGCAGAAGAGCCGCGGAAGAGCCGCGCGCGAGCCGCTGAAGAGCCGCGCGCGAGTCGCGAAAGAGCCGCGCGCGAGTCGCGGAAGAGCAGTCGCGGAAGAATCTTCCAACAGTCGCGGAAGACTCGCGTAAGAATCTTCCAGCCGTCGCGGAAGACTCGCGGAAGAATCTTATAGCAGTCGCGGAAGATTCGCGGAAGAATCTTCCAGCAGTCGCGGAAGAATCTTCCAGCAGTCGCGGAAGACTCGCGGAAGAATCCAGCAGTCACGGAAGAATCTTCCAGCAGTCGCGGAAGAATCTTCCAGCAGTCGCGGAAGAATCTTCCAGCAGTCGCGGAAGAATCTTCCAGCAGTCGCGGAAGAATCTTCCAGCAGTCGCGGAAGAATCTTCCAGCAGTCGCGGAAGAATCTTCCAGCAGTCGCGGAAGAATCTTCCAGCAGTCGCGGAAGAATCTTCCAGCAGTCAAGGAAGATTCGCGGGAGAATCTTCCAGCAGTCGCGGAAGACTCGCCGAAGAATCCAGCAGTCGCGGAAGAATCTTCCAGCAGTCGCGGAAGACTCGCGGAAGAATCTTCCAGCTGAATCCAGCAGTCGCGGAAGACTCGCAAAAGAATCTTCCAGCAGTCGCGGAAGAATCTTCCAGCAGTCGCGGAAGAATCTTCCAGCAGTCGCGGAAGAATCTTCCAACAGTCGCGGAAGACTCGCGGAAGAATCTTCCAGCAGTCGCGGAAGAATCTTCCAGCAGTCGCGGAAGAATCTTCCAGCAGTCGCGGAAGAATCTTCCAGCAGTCGCGGAAGAATCTTCCAGCAGTCGCGGAAGACTCGCCGAAGAATCCAGCAGTCGCGGAAGAATCTTCCAGCAGTCGCGGAAGACTCGCGGAAGAATCTTCCAGCTGAATCCAGCAGTCGCGGAAGACTCGCAAAAGAATCTTCCAGCAGTCGCGGAAGAATCTTCCAGCAGTCGCGGAAGACTCGCGGAAGAATCTTCCAGCAGTCGCGGAAGAATCTTCCAGCAGTCGCGGAAGAATCTTCCAACAGTCGCGGAAGAATCTTCCAGCAGTCGCGGAAGAATCTTCCAGCAGTCGCGGAAGAATCTTCCAGCAGTCGCGGAAGATTCGCGGAAGAATCTTCCAGCAGTCGCGGAAGACTCGCCGAAGAATCCAGCAGTCGCGGAAGAATCTTCCAGCAGTTGCGGAAGAATCTTCCAGCAGTCGCGGAAGACTCGCGGAAGAGTCGCGGAAAAGTCGCGAAAGAGTCGCGAAAGAGTCGCGGAAGAGTCGCGGAAGAGTCGCGGAAGAGCCGCGGAAGAGCCGCGCGCGAGTCGCGGAAGACTCGCGGAAGAATCTTCCAACAGTCGCGGAAGACTCGCGTAAGAATCTTCCAGCCGTCGCGGAAGACTCGCGGAAGAATCTTCCAGCTGTCGCGGAAGATTCGCGGAAGAATCTTCCAGCAGTCGCGGAAGAATCTTCCAGCAGTCGCGGAAGACTCGCGGAAGAATCTTCCAGCAGTCGCGGAAGATTCGCGGAAGAATCTTCCAGCAGTCGCGGAAGAATCTTCCAGCAGTCGCGGAAGAATCTTCCAGCAGTCGCGGAAGACTCGCGGAAGAATCCAGCAGTCGCGGAAGAATCTTCCAGCAGTCGCGGAAGACTCGCGGAAGAATCTTCCAGCAGAATCCAGCAGTCGCGGAAGAACCTTCCAGCAGTCGCGGAAGACTCGCGGAAGAATCTTCCAGCAGTCGCGGAAGACTCGCGTAAGAATCTTCTAGCAGTCGCGGAAGAATCTTCCAGCAGTCGCGGAAGACTCGCGGAAGAATCTTCTAGCAGTCGCGGAAGAATCTTCCAGCAGTCGCGGAAGAATCTTCTAGCAGTCGCGGAAGAATCTTCCAGCAGTCGCGGAAGAATCTTCCAGCAGTCGCGGAAGAATCTTCCAGCAGTCGCGGAAGAATCTTCCAGCAGTCGCGGAAGAATCTTCCAGCAGTCGCGGAAGAATCTTCCAGCAGTCGCGGAAGAATCTTCCAGCAGTCGCGGAAGACTCGCGGAAGAATCTTCCAGAACTATCGCGGAAGATTCTTCCAAAAGTGTCGCGGAAGATTCGCGGAAGGTTCTTCCAGAACTATCGCGGAAGATTCTTCCAGAAGTGTCGCGGAAGATTTGCGGAAGATTCTTCCAGAACTATCGCGGAAGATTCTTCCAGAAGTGTCGCGGAAGATTCTTCCAGAACTATCGCGGAAGATTCTTCCAGAAGTGTCGCGGAAGATTCGCGGAAGATTCTTCCAGAACTATCGCGGAAGATTCTTCCAGAAGTGTCGCGGAAGATTCGCGGAAGATTCGGAATCTTCCAGCAGTCGTGGAAGCAGTCTCGGAAGACTCGCGGAAGAATCTTCCATCAGTCGCGGAAGACTCGCGGAAGAATCTTCCATCAGTCGCGGAAGAATCTTCCAGCAGGCGCGGAAGAATCTTCCAGCAGTCGCGGAAGATTCGCGGAAGAATCTTCCAGCAGTCGCGGAAGACTCGCGGAAGAATCTTCCAGCAGTCGCGGAAGAATCTTCCAGCAGTCGCGAAAGAATCTTCCAGCAGTCGCGGAAGAATCTTCCAGCAGTCGCGGAAGAATCTTCCAGCAGTCGCGGAAGAATCTTCCAACAGTCGCGGAAGAATCTTCCAGCAGTCGCGGAAGAATCTTCCAGCAGTCGCGGAAGAATCTTCCAGCAGTCGCGGCAGAATCTTCCAGCAGTTGCGGAAGATTCGCGGAAGAATCTTCCAGCAGTCGCGGAAGACTCGCCGAAGAACCCAGCAGTCGCGGAAGAATCTTCCAGCAGTCGCGGAAGACTCGCGGAAGAATCTTCCAGCTGAATCCAGCAGTCGCGGAAGACTCGCAAAAGAATCTTCCAGCAGTCGCGGAAGACTCGCGGAAGAATCTTCCAGCAGTCGCGGAAGAATCTTCCAGCAGTCGCGGAAGAATCTTCCAACAGTCGCGGAAGAATCTTCCAGCAGTCGCGGAAGAATCTTCCAGCAGTCGCGGAAGATTCGCGGAAGAATCTTCCAGCAGTCGCGGAAGACTCGCCGAAGAATCCAGCAGTCGCGGAAGAATCTTCCAGCAGTCGCGGAAGACTCGCGGAAGAATCTTCCAGCTGAATCCAGCAGTCGCGGAAGACTCGCAAAAGAATCTTCCAGCCGTCGCGGAAGACTCGCGGAAGAATCTTCCAGCAGTCGCGGAAGAATCTTCCAGCAGTTGCGGAAGAATCTTCCAGCAGTCGCGGAAGACTCGCGGAAGAGTCGCGGAAGAGTCGCGGAAGAGCCGCGGAAGAGTCGCGGAAGAGCCGCGGAAGAGCCGCGCGCTGTCGCGGAAGATTCGCGGAAGAATCTTCCAGCAGTCGCGGAAGAATCTTCCAGCAGTCGCGGAAGACTCGCGTAAGAATCTTCCAGCCGTCGCGGAAGACTCGCGGAAGAATCTTCCAGCTGTCGCGGAAGATTCGCGGAAGAATCTTCCAGCAGTCGCGGAAGAATCTTCCAGCAGTCGCGGAAGACTCGCGGAAGAATCCAGCAGTCGCGGAAGAATCTTCCAGCAGTCGCGGAAGACTCGCGGAAGAATCTTTAGCAGTCGCGGAAGAATCTTCTAACAGTCGCGGAAGACTCGCGTTAGAATCTTCCAGCCGTCGCGGAAGACTCGCGGAAGAATCTTCCAGCAGTCGCGGAAGATTCGCGGAAGAATCTTCCAGCAGTCGCGGAAGAATCTTCCAGCAGTCGCGGAAGACTCGCGGAAGAATCCAGCAGTCGCGGAAGAATCTTCCAGCAGTCGCGGAAGACTCGCGAAAGAATCTTCCAGCAGTCGTGGAAGAATCTTCCAGCAGTCGCGGAAGATTCACGGAAGAATTTTCCAGCTGTCGCGGAAGACTCGCGGAAGAATCTTCCAGCAGTCGCGGAAGAATCTTCCAGCAGTTGCGGAAGAATCTTCCAGCAGTCGCGGAAGACTCGCGGAAGAGTCGCGGAAAAGTCGCGAAAGAGTCGCGGAAGAGTCGCGGAAGAGTTGCAGAAGAGTCGCGGAAGAGTCGTGCAAGAGTCGCGGAAGAGTCGCGGAAGAGTCGCGGAAGAGTCGCGGAAGATTCCAGCAGTCGCGGAAGATTCTTCCAACAGTCGCGGAAGAATCTTCCAGCAGGCGCGGAAGAATCTTCCAGCAGTCGCAAAAGAATCTTCCAGCAGTCGCGGAAGAATCTTCCAGCAGTCGCGGAAGAATCTTCCAGCAGTCGCGGAAGAATCTTCCAGCAGTCGCGGAAGAATCTTCCAGCAGTCGCGGAAGAATCTTCCAGCAGTCGCGGAAGAATCTTCCAGCAGTCGCGGAAGAATCTTCCAGCAGTCGCGGAAGAATCTTCCAGCAGTCGCGGAAGAATCTTCCAGCAGTCGCGGAAGAATCTTCCAGCAGTCGCGGAAGAATCTTCCAGCAGTCGCGGAAGAATCTTCCAGCAGTCGCGGAAGAATCTTCCAGCAGTCGCGGAAGAATCTTCCAGCAGTCGCGGAAGAATCTTCCAGCAGTCGCGGAAGAATCTTCCAGCAGTCGCGGAAGACTTGCGGAAGAATCTTCCAGCAGTCGCGGAAGAATCTTCCAGCAGTCGCGGAAGAATCTTCCAGCAGTCGCGGAAGATTCGCGGAAGAATCTTCCAGCAGTCGCGGAAGACTCGCTGAAGAATCCAGCAGTCACGGAAGAATCTTCCAGCAGTCGCGGAAGACTCGCGGAAGAATCTTCCAGCAGAATCCAGCAGTCGTGGAAGACTCGCAAAAGAATCTTCCAGCAGTCGCGGAAGACTCGCGGAAGAATCTTCCAGCAGTCGCGGAAGACTCGCGGAAGAATCTTCCAGCAGTCGCGGAAGACTCGCGAAAGAATTTTCCAGCAGTCGCGGAAGAATCTTCCAGCAGTCGCGGAAGATTCGCGGAAGAATTTTCCAGCTGTCGCGGAAGCATCTTCCAGCAGTTGCGGAAGAATCTTTCAGCAGTCGCGGAAGACTCGCGGAAGAATCTTCCAGCAGTCGCGATACTTCCAGAAGTGACTTCCGCGACACTTCTGGAAGTGACTTCCGCGACACTTCCAGAAGTAACTTACGGGACACTTCCAGAAGTGACTTCAGCGACACTTCCAGAAGTGACTTACGCGACACTTCCAGAAGTGACTTCCGCGACACTTCCAGAAGTAACTTACGGGACACTTCCAGAAGTGACTTCAGCGACACTTCCAGAAGTGACTTACGCGACACTTCCAGAAGTGACTTCCGCGACACTTCCAGAAGTGACTTCCGCGACACTTCCAGAAGTGTCTTCTTCCGCGATAGTCGCGGAAGAGCAGCGCGCGAGTCGCGGAAGAGCCGCGCGCGAGTCGCGGAAGAGCCGCGGAAGAGCCGCGCGCGAGTCGCGGAAGAGCAGTGTGCGAGTCGCGGAAGAGCCGCGCGCGAGTCGCGAAAGAGCCGCGCGCGAGCCGCGACTCAAAAAGTATAGATAATCACCTTATTTAGCTTGATGGAAGAAGTGTAACGTCCGCAACGTAACGTTCGCAACAAATTTAAATTAAGATTATTTTTATTAACGGAACTAGTTATCTTTCTTTTTTAAGGCAGGTTCTCACCTTGTGGTTGGAAAATTTTTTTTTTTTTTATCTTATAAATCGGATGTATAACTCTGAAAGAGCATGTTCTACAAATTTTATGTTCGAATTTCAAGTATTTTGTAAATTACAGGAGTTCAAAGCTGCCAGTTTGCTCTACGCGCCCTACGTCGCCTGGGAAACAAACGCGTTTATCTCAGAACCATGTTTTCGGACCTTACGGAAGTGATTGAAGGCGCTCGGATGAACCAATCGTCACCAATTTTTTTTTAATGTTTGAAAGGGTCTTTTTAACAAATGAACTCGAATCAGCCAAAAATATTGCAAAAATCTAAATTTTTTTCAAAGCTTCATAACTTTTTTTTTTTCATTTTTTTTCATGATTCTAGTTTATTTAATAGATAATACAATTCAGATTAAAAATGTGTTTCGATTTTGTGTTTCAAATAACGCGTTTTGACGACATCACTTCCGGTAGCGGGATACCTTTTCAAAAAAATGTCGACTTTGATCAATTTATAAGAAAATGTGTTTTCTTATCCGTTATGAACTTTCAGCATTGTACCTTTAACCGTTTCCTCAAAAAAAATTGTTTTCAAAAAAGACATTTTTCGGGCCTAAAAGATGAGAGCCTGCCTTAAGCTGCATTGATATGGTCATACATTCCACTTCATTATTAGGGGAGAAGGGGGGTTGTGGGCACCCCTACGTATCTTTTCACAAAATTAAGATTGACTTTTTTGGTAATGTCATTCGCAAGCAATTACCCTATGTATGATTTATGCCAAATATCAAAGTAAACGAACGCGTTTGCGTTTTGAAATGAAGGAATTGGTTTTTTTTGTGTTTGGAAAAGGTGGTGAAAATTTTTTCAAAGATTTTCAATAGTGTATTAATTAAAGTGAATCGATTAAGAAGGTAAGTGTAATGCATTTTTATTTAGTCAAAGTATTATACTAAATGAAACAATATCGATTTGAACCAACAAATTTATGCAAACACATTTTTTAATTACTTTTTAAAATGTCTGCTAAAGTTGGTTGTGGGCACCAAAATTGGGGGGTTGTGGGCACCCGTTTTTTTTTTGGCAAATTTTTGTATTACCTACATTTCTTGAAAAATTGTTTTCAAAATTTGTTTGGAACCCTCTAGAACATTCTTGTAGAAATCTTAGGCTCTTGGAAAAGGATCCTCTCGCGCTGAGAGGGATTATCACCAAGATTTGTAGTTTTTCGATCGAGCTTTTCGTCTGAAATGTGTTGACATGCGGCCAGTCATTACACATGTCAAAATTGTGTTTCCGACGATGAAAAACCCCTATGTAGTCTTTGAAATAAATAAATTGTCGTTATGTTGATATTGGTTGGGGTTTTTTTTCCATATTTTTCCATTTGCAGCATTTTTTCCCAGGGTGCCCACAACCCCCCCAAAAAAAATTTTAGCTGAAAATTACGGTTTTACAAAAGTCCATATGAAGTTTTTTCTGCATGACGAAATCAAGTATGTTTCTTCATAATTAGTTAGTTTAGGTCTCTAGCTTTACACAGATACCCATATGTCCAAATAATATACACTAGTTCGGTAATTATAAGCCAAAAACAAAACTATGCCCACAACCCCCACTTCTCCCCTAGTTATCTTCCTTTTTTGGTTAACTATTCTTAATTCGCTAATAAATGTGGAAGTGCACACAAACCTCAAATTTTACTTCCATTTTTTGTAACGTCCGCAACGGAGCTTTGAGCAAGCATAACTTTCTTTCAAAAACAGTGAACCTCTTGTTTTTAAATAAGTTTAAATGAGCACTCAAGAAACTGCCTATGGCAAAAATTTCATGAAAATATACCCACGTCAACGGCAGCTGTGTCAATTCTAACAATCAAATTTGCGTACAAATGTAACGTCCGCAACGCAGGATTAGCCCATATGCAAAACTTGAATAATTATATTCACACAGAAACAAGAAAAAAATTAGCTTTTTTCGGCCTTCGAAACCATTCTTTCCCCTTTATTGAATTGCACAATAATTATATTGATCGCCATATTTTTTTTAAAATTATCAGGCCTGTTCCAGTTTTCACTCGGAAGTTGATTTGATAACATTTGCGGAATTCCCTTTTACATTGTCGAATTTCCCTTATTCGATTGGGGATTTGCCTTTGAATTTCCCTTTTATTCCCAAACAAAATCAGCTGACTGGCAACTGGCCACCACCGACAAGAGCGTTTGATTTGTTTGAGTTTGCTGCCTTGGGGATGATTAAATTTTGGCCTGCTGGTGTTCATCAGCCATGGGCATAAATGGTTTACTAATTTAACGCATAAAATTTAATTTAAATTTAATTGATCAGCTGTTCTGGTGGCAGTCTTGTGAAACCAGAGTTGCCGAAGCCGATAAAAAAGTTCCCAGCCACACGTGTTTACACAATTATTTCATTAAATTAAGCGGTAATAAGCACAAAAACTCTTTTAAATTTAACTTAGATAAAATACCTTTCTATCCATAGTAACACGAGCACAAAAGGGCTTACTTAAAATAAATTCCAAAAAATACTTATTTTATTTTGTACCATGACAACCCTTGCATTTTCTCTCCAAATTCGTTCGGAAACTGGAACAGGGGCGGCGGATTTGTCAAAATGCTGAAGGTTAGAATCGACCCTATTTTGAGGTGCAGCCGCAAAATAATTTTTAAAAGGTCAAATATGTTGTTATCAACAAATTTAAATATGCAATATTGTTCTTAAAGCATCAAAAAATAGGGAAAAAATATCATTTGCACGTTAACTTATCGCAAAGTATTTTTAAACAATTAATTTCTGTGCTTGCGGATCTGAATCCGTCAGCCAAACGGCTGGCGGAAAGTTTCCGTGAGGTTTCGCTCGGAAGTTAACAGAGAGTTAACGGAGGGAAATTCATTTCCGTGAGGATTTTTCGGAAGTGAATATTAGAACAGGTCTGGGAAATTCGAATCCGTGTGAATCTTTCGGAAGTGAAAACTGGAACAGGCCTGATGTACATATATTTTAAAAACCAATTCAATTTTTTTATTTCCGCATTAGAAACCAAAGACAACTTTTTTTGAAGCGACTCTGACCACCACTGTCACGGGATAAAAAATAATATTAAAAAAATTCTTAGATACTATCAAAACATAGCCATTTATCATATGGGCTAATCCGAGAATTTTGAAACCAGCCCGAAAAACGAAAAAAGGTAATTAAACATATTTCTATATGGTTTTTTAACAACATTTTTTTCCTAAATCATAGGAACTAAACTTTTCTAAGCAAAAGACAAGCAAAGCGCGGAAGACTCGCGGAAGAATCCAGCAGTCGCGGAAGAATCTTCCAGCAGTCGCGGAAGACTCGCGAAAGAATCTTCCAGCAGTCGTGGAAGAATCTTCCAGCAGTCGCGGAAGATTCACGGAAGAATTTTCCAGCTGTCGCGGAAGACTCGCGGAAGAATCTTCCAGCAGTCGCGGAAGAATCTTCCAGCAGTTGCGGAAGAATCTTCCAGCAGTCGCGGAAGACTCGCGGAAGAGTCGCGGAAAAGTCGCGAAAGAGTCGCGGAAGAGTCGCGGAAGAGTTGCAGAAGAGTCGCGGAAGAGTCGTGCAAGAGTCGCGGAAGAGTCGCGGAAGAGTCGCGGAAGAGTCGCGGAAGAGCCGCGCGCGAGCCGCGGAAGAGCCGCGCGCGAGTCGCGGAAGACTCGCGGAAGAATCTTCCAACAGTCGCGGAAGACTCGCGTAAGAATCTTCCAGCCGTCGCGGAAGACTCGCGGAAGAATCTTCCAGCAGTCGCGGAAGATTCGCGGAAGAATCTTCCAGCAGTCGCGGAAGACTCGCGGAAGAATCTTTAGCAGTCGCGGAAGAATCTTCCAACAGTCGTGGAAGACTCGCGTTAGAATCTTCCAGCCGTCGCGGAAGACTCGCGGAAGAATCTTCCAGCAGTCGCGCAAGATTCGCGGAAGAATCTTCTAGCAGTCGCGGAAGAATCTTCCAGCAGTCGCGGAAGAATCTTCCAGCAGTCGCGGAAGATTCTTCCAACAGTCGCGGAAGAATCTTCCAGCAGGCGCGGAAGAATCTTCCAGCAGTCGCAAAAGAATCTTCCAGCAGTCGCGGAAGAATCTTCCAGCAGTCGCGGAAGAATCTTCCAGCAGTCGCGGAAGAATCTTCCAGCAGTCGCGGAAGAATCTTCCAGCAGTCGCGGAAGAATCTTCCAGCAGTCGCGGAAGAATCTTCCAGCAGTCGCGGAAGAATCTTCCAGCAGTCGCGGAAGAATCTTCCAGCAGTCGCGGAAGAATCTTCCAGCAGTCGCGGAAGAATCTTCCAGCAGTCGCGGAAGAATCTTCCAGCAGTCGCGGAAGAATCTTCCAGCAGTCGCGGAAGAATCTTCCAGCAGTCGCGGAAGAATCTTCCAGCAGTCGCGGAAGAATCTTCTAGCAGTCGCGGAAGAATCTTCCAGCAGTCGCGGAAGAATCTTCCAGCAGTCGCGGAAGAATCTTCCAGCAGTCGCGGAAGAATCTTCCAGCAGTCGCGGAAGACTCGCGGAAGAATCTTCCAGCAGTCGCGGAAGAATCTTCCAGCAGTCGCGGAAGAATCTTCCAGCAGTCGCGGAAGATTCGCGGAAGAATCTTCCAGCAGTCGCGGAAGACTCGCTGAAGAATCCAGCAGTCACGGAAGAATCTTCCAGCAGTCGCGGAAGACTCGCGGAAGAATCTTCCAGCAGAATCCAGCAGTCGTGGAAGACTCGCAAAAGAATCTTCCAGCAGTCGCGGAAGACTCGCGGAAGAATCTTCCAGCAGTCGCGGAAGACTCGCGGAAGAATCTTCCAGCAGTCGCGGAAGACTCGCGAAAGAATTTTCCAGCAGTCGCGGAAGAATCTTCCAGCAGTCGCGGAAGATTCGCGGAAGAATTTTCCAGCTGTCGCGGAAGCATCTTCCAGCAGTTGCGGAAGAATCTTTCAGCAGTCGCGGAAGACTCGCGGAAGAATCTTCCAGCAGTCGCGATACTTCCAGAAGTGACTTCCGCGACACTTCTGGAAGTGACTTCCGCGACACTTCCAGAAGTAACTTACGGGACACTTCCAGAAGTGACTTCAGCGACACTTCCAGAAGTGACTTACGCGACACTTCCAGAAGTGACTTCCGCGACACTTCCAGAAGTAACTTACGGGACACTTCCAGAAGTGACTTCAGCGACACTTCCAGAAGTGACTTACGCGACACTTCCAGAAGTGACTTCCGCGACACTTCCAGAAGTGACTTCCGCGACACTTCCAGAAGTGTCTTCTTCCGCGATAGTCGCGGAAGAGCAGCGCGCGAGTCGCGGAAGAGCCGCGCGCGAGTCGCGGAAGAGCCGCGGAAGAGCCGCGCGCGAGTCGCGGAAGAGCAGTGTGCGAGTCGCGGAAGAGCCGCGCGCGAGTCGCGAAAGAGCCGCGCGCGAGCCGCGACTCAAAAAGTATAGATAATCACCTTATTTAGCTTGATGGAAGAAGTGTAACGTCCGCAACGTAACGTTCGCAACAAATTTAAATTAAGATTATTTTTATTAACGGAACTAGTTATCTTTCTTTTTTAAGGCAGGTTCTCACCTTGTGGTTGGAAAATTTTTTTTTTTTTTTATCTTATAAATCGGATGTATAACTCTGAAAGAGCATGTTCTACAAATTTTATGTTCGAATTTCAAGTATTTTGTAAATTACAGGAGTTCAAAGCTGCCAGTTTGCTCTACGCGCCCTACGTCGCCTGGGAAACAAACGCGTTTATCTCAGAACCATGTTTTCGGACCTTACGGAAGTGATTGAAGGCGCTCCGATGAACCAATCGTCACCAATTTTTTTTTAAATGTTTGAAAGGGTCTTTTTTAACAAATGAACTAGAATCAGCCAAAAATATTGCAAAAATCTAAATTTTTTTCAAAGCTTCATAACTTTTTTTTTTTCATTTTTTTTTCATGATTCTAGTTTATTTAATAGATAATACAATTCAGATTAAAAATGTGTTTCGATTTTGTGTTTCAAATAACGCGTTTTGACGACATCACTTCCGGTAGCGGGATACCTTTTCAAAAAAATGTCGACTTTGATCAATTTATAAGAAAATGTGTTTTCTTATCCGTTATGAACTTTCAGCATTGTACCTTTAACCGTTTCCTCAAAAAAAATTGTTTTCAAAAAAGACATTTTTCGGGCCTAAAAGATGAGAGCCTGCCTTAAGCTGCATTGATATGGTCATACATTCCACTTCATTATTAGGGGAGAAGGGGGGGTTGTGGGCACCCCTACGTATCTTTTCACAAAATTAAGATTGACTTTTTTTGGTAATGTCATTCGCAAGCAATTACCCTATGTATGATTTATGCCAAATATCAAAGTAAACGAACGCGTTTGCGTTTTGAAATGAAGGAATTGGTTTTTTTTTGTGTTTGGAAAAGGTGGTGAAAATTTTTTCAAAGATTTTCAATAGTGTATTAATTAAAGTGAATCGATTAAGAAGGTAAGTGTAATGCATTTTTATTTAGTCAAAGTATTATACTAAATGAAACAATATCGATTTGAACCAAAAAATTTATGCAAACACATTTTTTAATTACTTTTTAAAATGTCTGCTAAAGTTGGTTGTGGGCACCAAAATTGGGGGGGTTGTGGGCACCCGTTTTTTTTTTTGGCAAATTTTTGTATTACCTACAATTTCTTGAAAAATTGTTTTCAAAATTTGTTTGGAACCCTCTAGAACATTCTTGTAGAAATCTTAGGCTCTTGGAAAAGGATCCTCTCGCGCTGAGAGGGATTATCACCAAGATTTGTAGTTTTTCGATCGAGCTTTTCGTCTGAAATGTGTTGACATGCGGCCAGTCATTACACATGTCAAAATTGTGTTTCCGACGATGAAAAACCCCTATGTAGTCTTTGAAATAAATAAATTGTCGTTATGTTGATATTGGTTGGGGTTTTTTTTCCATATTTTTCCATTTGCAGCATTTTTTTCCAGGGTGCCCACAACCCCCCCAAAAAAAATTTTAGCTGAAAATTACGGTTTTACAAAAGTCCATATGAAGTTTTTTCGCATGACGAAATCAAGTATGTTTCTTCATAATTAGTTAGTTTAGGTCTCTAGCTTTACACAGATACCCATATGTCCAAATAATATACACTAGTTCGGTAATTATAAGCCAAAAACAAAACTATGCCCACAACCCCCACTTCTCCCCTAGTTATCTTCCTTTTTTGGTTAACTATTCTTAATTCGCTAATAAATGTGGAAGTGCACACAAACCTCAAATTTTACTTCCATTTTTTGTAACGTCCGCAACGGAGCTTTGAGCAAGCATAACTTTCTTTCAAAAACAGTGAACCTCTTGTTTTTAAATAAGTTTAAATGAGCACTCAAGAAACTGCCTATGGCAAAAATTTCATGAAAATATACCCACGTCAACGGCAGCTGTGTCAATTCTAACAATCAAATTTGCGTACAAATGTAACGTCCGCAACGCAGGATTAGCCCATATGCAAAACTTGAATAATTATATTCACACAGAAACAAGAAAAAAATTAGCTTTTTTCGGCCTTCGAAACCATTCTTTCCCCTTTATTGAATTGCACAATAATTATATTGATCGCCATATATTTTTTTTAAATTATCAGGCCTGTTCCAGTTTTCACTCGGAAGTTGATTTGATAACATTTGCGGAATTCCCTTTTACATTGTCGAATTTCCCTTATTCGATTGGGGATTTGCCTTTGAATTTCCCTTTTATTCCCAAACAAAATCAGCTGACTGGCAACTGGCCACCACCGACAAGAGCGTTTGATTTGTTTGAGTTTGCTGCCTTGGGGATGATTAAATTTTGGCCTGCTGGTGTTCATCAGCCATGGGCATAAATGGTTTACTAATTTAACGCATAAAATTTAATTTAAATTTAATTGATCAGCTGTTCTGGTGGCAGTCTTGTGAAACCAGAGTTGCCGAAGCCGATAAAAAGTTCCCAGCCACACGTGTTTACACAATTATTTCATTAAATTAAGCGGTAATAAGCACAAAAACTCTTTTAAATTTAACTTAGATAAAATACCTTTCTATCCATAGTAACACGAGCACAAAAGGGCTTACTTAAAATAAATTCCAAAAAAATACTTATTTTATTTTGTACCATGACAACCCTTGCATTTTCTCTCCAAATTCGTTCGGAAACTGGAACAGGGGCGGCGGATTTGTCAAAATGCTGAAGGTTAGAATCGACCCTATTTTGAGGTGCAGCCGCAAAATAATTTTTAAAAGGTCAAATATGTTGTTATCAACAAATTTAAATATGCAATATTGTTCTTAAAGCATCAAAAAATAGGGAAAAAATATCATTTGCACGTTAACTTATCGCAAAGTATTTTTAAACAATTAATTTCTGTGCTTGCGGATCTGAATCCGTCAGCCAAACGGCTGGCGGAAAGTTTCCGTGAGGTTTCGCTCGGAAGTTAACAGAGAGTTAACGGAGGGAAATTCATTTCCGTGAGGATTTTTCGGAAGTGAATATTAGAACAGGTCTGGGAAATTCGAATCCGTGTGAATCTTTCGGAAGTGAAAACTGGAACAGGCCTGATGTACATATATTTTAAAAACCAATTCAATTTTTTTATTTCCGCATTAGAAACCAAAGACAACTTTTTTTGAAGCGACTCTGACCACCACTGTCACGGGATAAAAAATAATATTAAAAAAATTCTTAGATACTATCAAAACATAGCCATTTATCATATGGGCTAATCCGAGAATTTTGAAACCAGCCCGAAAAACGAAAAAAGGTAATTAAACATATTTCTATATGGTTTTTTAACAACATTTTTTTCCTAAATCATAGGAACTAAACTTTTCTAAGCAAAAGACAAAAAAATGTAATATTTTTTTTGGTACAACTAATTAATATAAGCAAAAAGTATTTTTTTTTGGTATTTTTGTCTGTTTTTTAGACCTGTTTTCATTTGTCATTTTCTCCGCGGAAGAGCCGCGCGCGAGTCTCGGAAGAGCCGCGCGCGAGCCGCGGAAGAGCCGCGCGCGAGTCTCGGAAGAGCCGCGCACAAGTCGCGGAAGATCCGCGCGCGAGCCGCGGAAGAGCCGCGCGCGAGTCGCGGAAGAGCCGCGCGCGAGTCGCACGTTTTTGGTGCGTTTTCAGAGCGTTTGATGCGTTTTTGATGCGTTTTTGGTGCGTTTTTGGTGCACCAAGGTATTAAATTTTATGGCTAGCACCCTACATTTTATGGATAATCATTAAATTTTATGGCAAGGCATTAAATTTTATGGCAAGGCATTACATTTTATGGCTAGCACCATAAATTTTATGGCAAGGTATTAAATTTTATGACTAGCACCATACATTTTATGGCTAGCACCCTAAATTTTATGGCAAATCGTTAAATTTTATGGCAAGGCATTAAATTTTATGGCTAGCACCATACATTTTATGGCAAGGTATTAAATTTTATGACTAGCACCATACATTTTATGGCTAGCACCCTAAATTTTATGGCAAGGCACCAAGGTATTAAATTTTATGACTAGCTCCATACATTATATGGCTAGCACCCTAAATTTTATGGCAAGGTATTACATTTTATGGCTAGCACCATAAATTTTATGGCAAGGAATTAAATTTTATGGCTAGCACCATACATTTTATGGCAAGGAATGCTTAATTTTATGGCTAGCACCATACTTTTTATGGCAAGGCTTTAAATTTAATGGCTAGCCCCATAAATTTTATGGCAAGCCCCCCTTAATTTTAATGCAAGGCATTAAATTTTATGGCAAGGTATTAAATTTTATGGCATAGCACCATACATTTTATGGCGAGGTATTAAATTTTATGACTAGTTTTATGGCTAGCACCCTACATTTTATGGCAAATCATTAATTTTATGGCAAGGCATTAAATTTTATGGCAAGGCATTAAATTTTATGGCTAGCACCATACAGTTTATGGCTAGCACCCTAAATTTTATGGCAAGGCACCAAGGTATTAAATTTTATGACTAGCTCCATACATTATATGGCTAGCACCCTAAATTTTATGGCTAGCACTATAAATTTTATGGCAAGGAATTAAATTTTATGGCTGCATTGATATGGTCATACATTCCACTTCATTTTTAATTACATTTATGGCTAGCACCATAAATTTTATGGCAAGGTATTAAATTTTATGACTAGCACCAATTTTATGGCAAGGTAATATATTTTATGGCATAGCACCATACATTTTATGGCGAGGTATTAAATTTGATGACTAGTTTTATGGCTAGCACCCTAAATTTTATGGCAAGGCACCAAGGTATTAAATTTTATGGCTAGCACCCTAAATTTTATGGAAAATCATTAAATTTTATGGCAAAGCATTAAATTTTATGGCAAGGCATTAAATTTTATGCTAGCACCATAAATTTTATGGCTAGGTATTAAATTTTATGACAAGCACCATACATTTTATGGCTTAGCACCCTAAGTTTTAAATTTTATGGCAAGGCACCAAGGTATTAAATTTTATGACTAGCTCCATACATTAAATTTTATGGCTAGCACCATACCAAAAATTTTATGGCAAGGAATGCTTAATTTTATGGCTAGCACCATACTTTTTATGGCAAGGCATTAAATTTAATGGCTAGCCCCATAAATTTTATGGCCCCCTTAATTTTTAATGCAAGGCATTAATTTTTATTTTAAGGAATTAAATTTTTTTGGAAAGCACCAATCATTTTATTGGGAGGTGTTAAATTTTATGACTAGTTTTATGGCAAGCACCCTACATTTTATGGCAAATCATTAATTTTATGGCAAGGCATTAAATTTTATGGCAAGGCATTAAATTTTATGGCTAGCACCATACAGTTTATGGCTAGCACCCTTAATTTTATGGCAAGGCACCAAGGTATTAAATTTTATGACTAGCTCCATACATTATATGGCTAGCACCCTAAATTTTATGGCACGGCATTAAATTTTATGGCTAGCACCATAAATTTTATGGCAAGGTATTAAATTTTATGACTAGCACCATACATTTTATGGCTAGCACCCTTAATTTTATGGCAAGGCACCAAGGTATTAAATTTTATGACTAGCTCCATACATTTTATGGCTAGACCCTAAGTTTTATTCCATGGCACCTTAAAGTTTATGGCTAGTACCTAAAATTTTATGGCAAATCATTAAATTTTATGGCAAGGCATTAAATTTTATGGCAAGGCATTAAATTTTATGGCTAGCACCATAAATTTTATGGCAAGCCCCCCTTAATTTTATGGCAAGGCATTCAATTTTATGGCTAGCACCATACATTTTATGGCAAGGAATCATTAATTTTATGGCTAGCACCATACATTTTATGGCAAGGCATTAAATTTTATGGCAGGGCATTACATTTTATGGCTAGCACCATACATTTTATGGCGTTTTTAGTGCGTTTTTGGTGCGTTTTCAGTGCGTTTGGTGTCGCGGAAGAGCCGCGCGCGAGTCGCGGAAGAGCCGCGGAAGAGCCGCGCGCGAGAATTTTGAAACCAGCCCGAAAAACAAAAAAATCGAAAAAAAAAAAAAAAACATATTTCTATATGGTTTTTGGCCAATTTTTTTTTTTCTAAATCAAAGGAACTAAACTTGTCTAAGCAATGGACAACAAAATTTAATATTTTTTTTAGTTCAACTAGTTAACATTAGCAAAAAGGATTTTTTTTTTTGTATTTTTTCTGTTTTTTAGACCTGTTTTCATTTGTCATATTCTCCTATTTAGTCCAGTCAATCTAGACATAAAAATGGCTTTAAATAACATTAATTCCGACAGAGCTGAATTTTGGTGGAGGCCTTTGGTTTACCCCAAGGAACAAATTGTGAAAAGTCCCCATCGATCTCAGGTGTGCTAATTGAGTTATTCAAGGTCACAGGTAAAAATTTTGACTTTTTTGAGTTTTTTCTCAAAAACGGTAAGGTTTATCGAAAGGTGCCTATACGTGGCGTATGTGTGCATATTATGTATAACCTGATTCTTACAAGGGCGATATCTGGAAAATGGTGGGTCCTACAGAAAAAAGCATAAAAAGAGCCGCGCGCGAGTCGCGGAAGACTCGCGGAAGAATCTTCCAACAGTCGCGGAAGACTCGCGTAAGAATCTTCCAGCCGTCGCGGAAGACTCGCGGAAGAATCTTCCAGCTGTCGCGGAAGATTCGCGGAAGAATCTTCCAGCAGTCGCGGAAGAATCTTCCAGCAGTCGCGGAAGACTCGCGGAAGAATCCAGCAGTCGCGGAAGAATCTTCCAGCAGTCGCGGAAGACTCGCGGAAGAATCTTTAGCAGTCGCGGAAGAATCTTCTAACAGTCGCGGAAGACTCGCGTTAGAATCTTCCAGCCGTCGCGGAAGACTCGCGGAAGAATCTTCCAGCAGTCGCGGAAGATTCGCGGAAGAATCTTCCAGCAGTCGCGGAAGAATCTTCCAGCAGTCGCGGAAGACTCGCGGAAGAATCCAGCAGTCGCGGAAGAATCTTCCAGCAGTCGCGGAAGACTCGCGAAAGAATCTTCCAGCAGTCGTGGAAGAATCTTCCAGCAGTCGCGGAAGATTCACGGAAGAATTTTCCAGCTGTCGCGGAAGACTCGCGGAAGAATCTTCCAGCAGTCGCGGAAGAATCTTCCAGCAGTTGCGGAAGAATCTTCCAGCAGTCGCGGAAGACTCGCGGAAGAGTCGCGGAAAAGTCGCGAAAGAGTCGCGGAAGAGTCGCGGAAGAGTTGCAGAAGAGTCGCGGAAGAGTCGTGCAAGAGTCGCGGAAGAGTCGCGGAAGAGTCGCGGAAGAGTCGCGGAAGAGCCGCGCGCGAGCCGCGGAAGAGCCGCGCGCGAGTCGCGGAAGACTCGCGGAAGAATCTTCCAACAGTCGCGGAAGACTCGCGTAAGAATCTTCCAGCCGTCGCGGAAGACTCGCGGAAGAATCTTCCAGCAGTCGCGGAAGATTCGCGGAAGAATCTTCCAGCAGTCGCGGAAGACTCGCGGAAGAATCTTTAGCAGTCGCGGAAGAATCTTCCAACAGTCGTGGAAGACTCGCGTTAGAATCTTCCAGCCGTCGCGGAAGACTCGCGGAAGAATCTTCCAGCAGTCGCGCAAGATTCGCGGAAGAATCTTCTAGCAGTCGCGGAAGAATCTTCCAGCAGTCGCGGAAGAATCTTCCAGCAGTCGCGGAAGATTCTTCCAACAGTCGCGGAAGAATCTTCCAGCAGGCGCGGAAGAATCTTCCAGCAGTCGCAAAAGAATCTTCCAGCAGTCGCGGAAGAATCTTCCAGCAGTCGCGGAAGAATCTTCCAGCAGTCGCGGAAGAATCTTCCAGCAGTCGCGGAAGAATCTTCCAGCAGTCGCGGAAGAATCTTCCAGCAGTCGCGGAAGAATCTTCCAGCAGTCGCGGAAGAATCTTCCAGCAGTCGCGGAAGAATCTTCCAGCAGTCGCGGAAGAATCTTCCAGCAGTCGCGGAAGAATCTTCCAGCAGTCGCGGAAGAATCTTCCAGCAGTCGCGGAAGAATCTTCCAGCAGTCGCGGAAGAATCTTCCAGCAGTCGCGGAAGAATCTTCCAGCAGTCGCGGAAGAATCTTCCAGCAGTCGCGGAAGAATCTTCCAGCAGTCGCGGAAGAATCTTCCAGCAGTCGCGGAAGAATCTTCCAGCAGTCGCGGAAGAATCTTCCAGCAGTCGCGGAAGAATCTTCCAGCATCGCGGAAGAATCTTCCAGCAGTCGCGGAAGAATCTTCCAGCAGGGGAAGAATCTTCCAGCAGTCGCGGAAGATTCGCGGAAGAATCTTCCAGCAGTCGCGGAAGACTCGCTGAAGAATCCAGCAGTCACGGAAGAATCTTCCAGCAGTCGCGGAAGACTCGCGGAAGAATCTTCCAGCAGAATCCAGCAGTCGTGGAAGACTCGCAAAAGAATCTTCCAGCAGTCGCGGAAGACTCGCGGAAGAATCTTCCAGCAGTCGCGGAAGACTCGCGGAAGAATCTTCCAGCAGTCGCGGAAGACTCGCGAAAGAATTTTCCAGCAGTCGCGGAAGAATCTTCCAGCAGTCGCGGAAGATTCGCGGAAGAATTTTCCAGCTGTCGCGGAAGCATCTTCCAGCAGTTGCGGAAGAATCTTTCAGCAGTCGCGGAAGACTCGCGGAAGAATCTTCCAGCAGTCGCGATACTTCCAGAAGTGACTTCCGCGACACTTCTGGAAGTGACTTCCGCGACACTTCCAGAAGTAACTTACGGGACACTTCCAGAAGTGACTTCAGCGACACTTCCAGAAGTGACTTACGCGACACTTCCAGAAGTGACTTCCGCGACACTTCCAGAAGTAACTTACGGGACACTTCCAGAAGTGACTTCAGCGACACTTCCAGAAGTGACTTACGCGACACTTCCAGAAGTGACTTCCGCGACACTTCCAGAAGTGACTTCCGCGACACTTCCAGAAGTGTCTTCTTCCGCGATAGTCGCGGAAGAGCAGCGCGCGAGTCGCGGAAGAGCCGCGCGCGAGTCGCGGAAGAGCCGCGGAAGAGCCGCGCGCGAGTCGCGGAAGAGCAGTGTGCGAGTCGCGGAAGAGCCGCGCGCGAGTCGCGAAAGAGCCGCGCGCGAGCCGCGACTCAAAAAGTATAGATAATCACCTTATTTAGCTTGATGGAAGAAGTGTAACGTCCGCAACGTAACGTTCGCAACAAATTTAAATTAAGATTATTTTTATTAACGGAACTAGTTATCTTTCTTTTTTAAGGCAGGTTCTCACCTTGTGGTTGGAAAATTTTTTTTTTTTTTATCTTATAAATCGGATGTATAACTCTGAAAGAGCATGTTCTACAAATTTTATGTTCGAATTTCAAGTATTTTGTAAATTACAGGAGTTCAAAGCTGCCAGTTTGCTCTACGCGCCCTACGTCGCCTGGGAAACAAACGCGTTTATCTCAGAACCATGTTTTCGGACCTTACGGAAGTGATTGAAGGCGCTCGGATGAACCAATCGTCACCAATTTTTTTTTAAATGTTTGAAAGGGTCTTTTTTAACAAATGAACTAGAATCAGCCAAAAATATTGCAAAAATCTAAATTTTTTTCAAAGCTTCATAACTTTTTTTTTTTTCATTTTTTTTTCATGATTCTAGTTTATTTAATAGATAATACAATTCAGATTAAAAATGTGTTTCGATTTTGTGTTTCAAATAACGCGTTTTGACGACATCACTTCCGGTAGCGGGATACCTTTTCAAAAAAATGTCGACTTTGATCAATTTATAAGAAAATGTGTTTTCTTATCCGTTATGAACTTTCAGCATTGTACCTTTAACCGTTTCCTCAAAAAAAATTGTTTTCAAAAAAGACATTTTTCGGGCCTAAAAGATGAGAGCCTGCCTTAAGCTGCATTGATATGGTCATACATTCCACTTCATTATTAGGGGAGAAGGGGGGGTTGTGGGCACCCCTACGTATCTTTTCACAAAATTAAGATTGACTTTTTTTGGTAATGTCATTCGCAAGCAATTACCCTATGTATGATTTATGCCAAATATCAAAGTAAACGAACGCGTTTGCGTTTTGAAATGAAGGAATTGGTTTTTTTTTGTGTTTGGAAAAGGTGGTGAAAATTTTTTCAAAGATTTTCAATAGTGTATTAATTAAAGTGAATCGATTAAGAAGGTAAGTGTAATGCATTTTTATTTAGTCAAAGTATTATACTAAATGAAACAATATCGATTTGAACCAAAAAATTTATGCAAACACATTTTTTAATTACTTTTTAAAATGTCTGCTAAAGTTGGTTGTGGGCACCAAAATTGGGGGGGTTGTGGGCACCCGTTTTTTTTTTGGCAAATTTTTGTATTACCTACAATTTCTTGAAAAATTGTTTTCAAAATTTGTTTGGAACCCTCTAGAACATTCTTGTAGAAATCTTAGGCTCTTGGAAAAGGATCCTCTCGCGCTGAGAGGGATTATCACCAAGATTTGTAGTTTTTCGATCGAGCTTTTCGTCTGAAATGTGTTGACATGCGGCCAGTCATTACACATGTCAAAATTGTGTTTCCGACGATGAAAAACCCCTATGTAGTCTTTGAAATAAATAAATTGTCGTTATGTTGATATTGGTTGGGGTTTTTTTTCCATATTTTTCCATTTGCAGCATTTTTTCCCAGGGTGCCCACAACCCCCCCAAAAAAAATTTTAGCTGAAAATTACGGTTTTACAAAAGTCCATATGAAGTTTTTTCGCATGACGAAATCAAGTATGTTTCTTCATAATTAGTTAGTTTAGGTCTCTAGCTTTACACAGATACCCATATGTCCAAATAATATACACTAGTTCGGTAATTATAAGCCAAAAACAAAACTATGCCCACAACCCCCACTTCTCCCCTAGTTATCTTCCTTTTTTGGTTAACTATTCTTAATTCGCTAATAAATGTGGAAGTGCACACAAACCTCAAATTTTACTTCCATTTTTTGTAACGTCCGCAACGGAGCTTTGAGCAAGCATAACTTTCTTTCAAAAACAGTGAACCTCTTGTTTTTAAATAAGTTTAAATGAGCACTCAAGAAACTGCCTATGGCAAAAATTTCATGAAAATATACCCACGTCAACGGCAGCTGTGTCAATTCTAACAATCAAATTTGCGTACAAATGTAACGTCCGCAACGCAGGATTAGCCCATATGCAAAACTTGAATAATTATATTCACACAGAAACAAGAAAAAAATTAGCTTTTTTCGGCCTTCGAAACCATTCTTTCCCCTTTATTGAATTGCACAATAATTATATTGATCGCCATATTTTTTTTTTAAATTATCAGGCCTGTTCCAGTTTTCACTCGGAAGTTGATTTGATAACATTTGCGGAATTCCCTTTTACATTGTCGAATTTCCCTTATTCGATTGGGGATTTGCCTTTGAATTTCCCTTTTATTCCCAAACAAAATCAGCTGACTGGCAACTGGCCACCACCGACAAGAGCGTTTGATTTGTTTGAGTTTGCTGCCTTGGGGATGATTAAATTTTGGCCTGCTGGTGCTCATCAGCCATGGGCATAAATGGTTTACTAATTTAACGCATAAAATTTAATTTAAATTTAATTGATCAGCTGTTCTGGTGGCAGTCTTGTGAAACCAGAGTTGCCGAAGCCGATAAAAAAGTTCCCAGCCACACGTGTTTACACAATTATTTCATTAAATTAAGCGGTAATAAGCACAAAAACTCTTTTAAATTTAACTTAGATAAAATACCTTTCTATCCATAGTAACACGAGCACAAAAGGGCTTACTTAAAATAAATTCCAAAAAAATACTTATTTTATTTTGTACCATGACA
This sequence comes from Drosophila oshimai, assembly GCA_018150695.1. NCBI lineage: Eukaryota > Metazoa > Arthropoda > Insecta > Diptera > Drosophilidae > Drosophila > Drosophila oshimai. Next base: position 11,081 of record JAECWM010000036.1, on the reverse strand, counting down.
ACCCTTGCATTTTCTCTCCAAATTCGTTCGGAAACTGGAACAGGGGCGGCGGATTTGTCAAAATGCTGAAGGTTAGAATCGACCCTATTTTGAGGTGCAGCCGCAAAATAATTTTTAAAAGGTCAAATATGTTGTTATCAACAAATTTAAATATGCAATATTGTTCTTAAAGCATCAAAAAATAGGGAAAAAATATCATTTGCACGTTAACTTATCGCAAAGTATTTTTAAACAATTAATTTCTGTGCTTGCGGATCTGAATCCGTCAGCCAAACGGCTGGCGGAAAGTTTCCGTGAGGTTTCGCTCGGAAGTTAACAGAGAGTTAACGGAGGGAAATTCATTTCCGTGAGGATTTTTCGGAAGTGAATATTAGAACAGGTCTGGGAAATTCGAATCCGTGTGAATCTTTCGGAAGTGAAAACTGGAACAGGCCTGATGTACATATATTTTAAAAACCAATTCAATTTTTTTATTTCCGCATTAGAAACCAAAGACAACTTTTTTTGAAGCGACTCTGACCACCACTGTCACGGGATAAAAAATAATATTAAAAAAATTCTTAGATACTATCAAAACATAGCCATTTATCATATGGGCTAATCCGAGAATTTTGAAACCAGCCCGAAAAACGAAAAAAGGTAATTAAACATATTTCTATATGGTTTTTTAACAACATTTTTTTCCTAAATCATAGGAACTAAACTTTTCTAAGCAAAAGACAAAAAAATGTAATATTTTTTTTGGTACAACTAATTAATATAAGCAAAAAGTATTTTTTTTTGGTATTTTTGTCTGTTTTTTAGACCTGTTTTCATTTGTCATTTTCTCCGCGGAAGAGCCGCGCGCGAGTCTCGGAAGAGCCGCGCGCGAGCCGCGGAAGAGCCGCGCGCGAGTCTCGGAAGAGCCGCGCACAAGTCGCGGAAGATCCGCGCGCGAGCCGCGGAAGAGCCGCGCGCGAGTCGCGGAAGAGCCGCGCGCGAGTCGCACGTTTTTGGTGCGTTTTCAGAGCGTTTGATGCGTTTTTGATGCGTTTTTGGTGCGTTTTTGGTGCACCAAGGTATTAAATTTTATGGCTAGCACCCTACATTTTATGGATAATCATTAAATTTTATGGCAAGGCATTAAATTTTATGGCAAGGCATTACATTTTATGGCTAGCACCATAAATTTTATGGCAAGGTATTAAATTTTATGACTAGCACCATACATTTTATGGCTAGCACCCTAAATTTTATGGCAAATCGTTAAATTTTATGGCAAGGCATTAAATTTTATGGCTAGCACCATACATTTTATGGCAAGGTATTAAATTTTATGACTAGCACCATACATTTTATGGCTAGCACCCTAAATTTTATGGCAAGGCACCAAGGTATTAAATTTTATGACTAGCTCCATACATTATATGGCTAGCACCCTAAATTTTATGGCAAGGTATTACATTTTATGGCTAGCACCATAAATTTTATGGCAAGGAATTAAATTTTATGGCTAGCACCATACATTTTATGGCAAGGAATGCTTAATTTTATGGCTAGCACCATACTTTTTATGGCAAGGCTTTAAATTTAATGGCTAGCCCCATAAATTTTATGGCAAGCCCCCCTTAATTTTAATGCAAGGCATTAAATTTTATGGCAAGGTATTAAATTTTATGGCATAGCACCATACATTTTATGGCGAGGTATTAAATTTTATGACTAGTTTTATGGCTAGCACCCTACATTTTATGGCAAGTCATATGGTGCATAGCACCATACATTTTATGGCGAGGTATTAAATTTGATGACTAGTTTTATGGCTAGCACCCTAAATTTTATGGCAAGGCACCAAGGTATTAAATTTTATGGCTAGCACCCTAAATTTTATGGAAAATCATTAAATTTTATGGCAAAGCATTAAATTTTATGGCAAGGCATTAAATTTTATGCTAGCACCATAAATTTTATGGCAAGGTATTAAATTTTATGACTAGCACCATACATTTTATGGCTAGAACCCTAAGTTTTATTGCAAGGCACCTTAAAGTTTATGGCTAGTACCTAAAATTTTATGGCAAATAAATAGCACCATACATTTTATGGCGAGGTGTTAAATTTTATGACTAGTTTTATGGCAAGCACCCTACATTTTATGGCAAATCATTAATTTTATGGCAAGGCATTAAATTTTATGGCAAGGCATTAAATTTTATGGCTAGCACCATACAGTTTATGGCTAGCACCCTTAATTTTATGGCAAGGCACCAAGGTATTAAATTTTATGACTAGCTCCATACATTATATGGCTAGCACCCTAAATTTTATGGCAAGGCATTAAATTTTATGGCTAGCACCATAAATTTTATGGCAAGGTATTAAATTTTATGACTAGCACCATACATTTTATGGCTAGCACCCTAAATTTTATGGCAAGGCACCAAGGTATTAAATTTTATGACTAGCTCCATACATTTTATGGCTAGACCCTAAGTTTTATTCCATGGCACCTTAAAGTTTATGGCTAGTACCTAAAATTTTATGGCAAATCATTAAATTTTATGGCAAGGCATTAAATTTTATGGCTAGCACCATAAATTTTATGGCAAGCCCCCCTTAATTTTATGGCAAGGCATTCAATTTTATGGCTAGCACCATACATTTTATGGCAAGGAATCATTAATTTTATGGCTAGCACCATACATTTTATGGCAAGGCATTAAATTTTATGGCAGGGCATTACATTTTATGGCTAGCACCATACATTTTATGGCGTTTTTAGTGCGTTTTTGGTGCGTTTTCAGTGCGTTTGGTGTCGCGGAAGAGCCGCGCGCGAGTCGCGGAAGAGCCGCGGAAGAGCCGCGCGCGAGAATTTTGAAACCAGCCCGAAAAACAAAAAAATCGAAAAAAAAAAAAAAACATATTTCTATATGGTTTTTGGCCAATTTTTTTTTTTCTAAATCAAAGGAACTAAACTTGTCTAAGCAATGGACAACAAAATTTAATATTTTTTTTAGTTCAACTAGTTAACATTAGCAAAAAGGATTTTTTTTTTGTATTTTTTCTGTTTTTTAGACCTGTTTTCATTTGTCATATTCTCCTATTTAGTCCAGTCAATCTAGACATAAAAATGGCTTTAAATAACATTAATTCCGACAGAGCTGAATTTTGGTGGAGGCCTTTGGTTTACCCCAAGGAACAAATTGTGAAAAGTCCCCATCGATCTCAGGTGTGCTAATTGAGTTATTCAAGGTCACAGGTAAAAATTTTGACTTTTTTGAGTTTTTCTCAAAAACGGTAAGGTTTATCGAAAGGTGCCTATACGTGGCGTATGTGTGCATATTATGTATAACCTGATTCTTACAAGGGCGATATCTGGAAAATGGTGGGTCCTACAGAAAAAAGCATAAAAAGAGCCGCGCGCGAGTCGCGGAAGACTCGCGGAAGAATCTTCCAACAGTCGCGGAAGACTCGCGTAAGAATCTTCCAGCCGTCGCGGAAGACTCGCGGAAGAATCTTCCAGCTGTCGCGGAAGATTCGCGGAAGAATCTTCCAGCAGTCGCGGAAGAATCTTCCAGCAGTCGCGGAAGACTCGCGGAAGAATCCAGCAGTCGCGGAAGAATCTTCCAGCAGTCGCGGAAGACTCGCGGAAGAATCTTTAGCAGTCGCGGAAGAATCTTCCAACAGTCGCGGAAGACTCGCGTTAGAATCTTCCAGCCGTCGCGGAAGACTCGCGGAAGAATCTTCCAGCAGTCGCGGAAGATTCGCGGAAGAATCTTCCAGCAGTCGCGGAAGAATCTTCCAGCAGTCGCGGAAGACTCGCGGAAGAATCCAGCAGTCGCGGAAGAATCTTCCAGCAGTCGCGGAAGACTCGCGAAAGAATCTTCCAGCAGTCGTGGAAGAATCTTCCAGCAGTCGCGGAAGATTCACGGAAGAATTTTCCAGCTGTCGCGGAAGACTCGCGGAAGAATCTTCCAGCAGTCGCGGAAGAATCTTCCAGCAGTTGCGGAAGAATCTTCCAGCAGTCGCGGAAGACTCGCGGAAGAGTCGCGGAAAAGTCGCGAAAGAGTCGCGGAAGAGTCGCGGAAGAGTTGCAGAAGAGTCGCGGAAGAGTCGTGCAAGAGTCGCGGAAGAGTCGCGGAAGAGTCGCGGAAGAGTCGCGGAAGAGCCGCGCGCGAGTCGCGGAAGACTCGCGGAAGAATCTTCCAACAGTCGCGGAAGACTCGCGTAAGAATCTTCCAGCCGTCGCGGAAGACTCGCGGAAGAATCTTCCAGCAGTCGCGGAAGATTCGCGGAAGAATCTTCCAGCAGTCGCGGAAGACTCGCGGAAGAATCTTTAGCAGTCGCGGAAGAATCTTCCAACAGTCGTGGAAGACTCGCGTTAGAATCTTCCAGCCGTCGCGGAAGACTCGCGGAAGAATCTTCCAGCAGTCGCGCAAGATTCGCGGAAGAATCTTCTAGCAGTCGCGGAAGAATCTTCCAGCAGTCGCGGAAGAATCTTCCAGCAGTCGCGGAAGATTCTTCCAACAGTCGCGGAAGAATCTTCCAGCAGGCGCGGAAGAATCTTCCAGCAGTCGCAAAAGAATCTTCCAGCAGTCGCGGAAGAATCTTCCAGCAGTCGCGGAAGAATCTTCCAGCAGTCGCGGAAGAATCTTCCAGCAGTCGCGGAAGAATCTTCCAGCAGTCGCGGAAGAATCTTCCAGCAGTCGCGGAAGAATCTTCCAGCAGTCGCGGAAGAATCTTCCAGCAGTCGCGGAAGAATCTTCCAGCAGTCGCGGAAGAATCTTCCAGCAGTCGCGGAAGAATCTTCCAGCAGTCGCGGAAGAATCTTCCAGCAGTCGCGGAAGAATCTTCCAGCAGTCGCGGAAGAATCTTCCAGCAGTCGCGGAAGAATCTTCCAGCAGTCGCGGAAGAATCTTCCAGCAGTCGCGGAAGAATCTTCTAGCAGTCGCGGAAGAATCTTCCAGCAGTCGCGGAAGAATCTTCCAGCAGTCGCGGAAGAATCTTCCAGCAGTCGCGGAAGAATCTTCCAGCCGTCGCGGAAGACTCGCGGAAGAATCTTCCAGCAGTCGCGGAAGAATCTTCCAGCAGTCGCGGAAGAATCTTCCAGCAGTCGCGGAAGATTCGCGGAAGAATCTTCCAGCAGTCGCGGAAGACTCGCTGAAGAATCCAGCAGTCACGGAAGAATCTTCCAGCAGTCGCGGAAGACTCGCGGAAGAATCTTCCAGCAGAATCCAGCAGTCGTGGAAGACTCGCAAAAGAATCTTCCAGCAGTCGCGGAAGACTCGCGGAAGAATCTTCCAGCAGTCGCGGAAGACTCGCGGAAGAATCTTCCAGCAGTCGCGGAAGACTCGCGAAAGAATTTTCCAGCAGTCGCGGAAGAATCTTCCAGCAGTCGCGGAAGATTCGCGGAAGAATTTTCCAGCTGTCGCGGAAGCATCTTCCAGCAGTTGCGGAAGAATCTTTCAGCAGTCGCGGAAGACTCGCGGAAGAATCTTCCAGCAGTCGCGATACTTCCAGAAGTGACTTCCGCGACACTTCTGGAAGTGACTTCCGCGACACTTCCAGAAGTAACTTACGGGACACTTCCAGAAGTGACTTCAGCGACACTTCCAGAAGTGACTTACGCGACACTTCCAGAAGTGACTTCCGCGACACTTCCAGAAGTAACTTACGGGACACTTCCAGAAGTGACTTCAGCGACACTTCCAGAAGTGACTTACGCGACACTTCCAGAAGTGACTTCCGCGACACTTCCAGAAGTGACTTCCGCGACACTTCCAGAAGTGTCTTCTTCCGCGATAGTCGCGGAAGAGCAGCGCGCGAGTCGCGGAAGAGCCGCGCGCGAGTCGCGGAAGAGCCGCGGAAGAGCCGCGCGCGAGTCGCGGAAGAGCAGTGTGCGAGTCGCGGAAGAGCCGCGCGCGAGTCGCGAAAGAGCCGCGCGCGAGCCGCGACTCAAAAAGTATAGATAATCACCTTATTTAGCTTGATGGAAGAAGTGTAACGTCCGCAACGTAACGTTCGCAACAAATTTAAATTAAGATTATTTTTATTAACGGAACTAGTTATCTTTCTTTTTTAAGGCAGGTTCTCACCTTGTGGTTGGAAAATTTTTTTTTTTTTTTATCTTATAAATCGGATGTATAACTCTGAAAGAGCATGTTCTACAAATTTTATGTTCGAATTTCAAGTATTTTGTAAATTACAGGAGTTCAAAGCTGCCAGTTTGCTCTACGCGCCCTACGTCGCCTGGGAAACAAACGCGTTTATCTCAGAACCATGTTTTCGGACCTTACGGAAGTGATTGAAGGCGCTCGGATGAACCAATCGTCACCAATTTTTTTTAAATGTTTGAAAGGGTCTTTTTTAACAAATGAACTAGAATCAGCCAAAAATATTGCAAAAATCTAAATTTTTTTCAAAGCTTCATAACTTTTTTTTTTTCACTTTTTTTCATGATTCTAGTTTATTTAATAGATAATACAATTCAGATTAAAAATGTGTTTCGATTTTGTGTTTCAAATAACGCGTTTTGACGACATCACTTCCGGTAGCGGGATACCTTTTCAAAAAAATGTCGACTTTGATCAATTTATAAGAAAATGTGTTTTCTTATCCGTTATGAACTTTCAGCATTGTACCTTTAACCGTTTCCTCAAAAAAATTGTTTTCAAAAAGACATTTTTCGGGCCTAAAAGATGAGAGCCTGCCTTAAGCTGCATTGATATGGTCATACATTCCACTTCATTATTAGGGGAGAAGGGGGGGTTGTGGGCACCCCTACGTATCTTTTCACAAAATTAAGATTGACTTTTTTTGGTAATGTCATTCGCAAGCAATTACCCTATGTATGATTTATGCCAAATATCAAAGTAAACGAACGCGTTTGCGTTTTGAAATGAAGGAATTGGTTTTTTTTTGTGTTTGGAAAAGGTGGTGAAAATTTTTTCAAAGATTTTCAATAGTGTATTAATTAAAGTGAATCGATTAAGAAGGTAAGTGTAATGCATTTTTATTTAGTCAAAGTATTATACTAAATGAAACAATATCGATTTGAACCAAAAAATTTATGCAAACACATTTTTTAATTACTTTTTAAAATGTCTGCTAAAGTTGGTTGTGGGCACCAAAATTGGGGGGTTGTGGGCACCCGTTTTTTTTTTAGCAAATTTTTGTATTACCTACAATTTCTTGAAAAATTGTTTTCAAAATTTGTTTGGAACCCTCTAGAACATTCTTGTAGAAATCTTAGGCTCTTGGAAAAGGATCCTCTCGCGCTGAGAGGGATTATCACCAAGATTTGTAGTTTTTCGATCGAGCTTTTCGTCTGAAATGTGTTGACATGCGGCCAGTCATTACACATGTCAAAATTGTGTTTCCGACGATGAAAAACCCCTTTGTAGTCTTTGAAATAAATAAATTGTCGTTATGTTGATATTGGTTGGGGTTTTTTTTCCATATTTTTCCATTTGCAGCATTTTTTCCCAGGGTGCCCACAACCCCCCCAAAAAAAATTTTAGCTGAAAATTACGGTTTTACAAAAGTCCATATGAAGTTTTTTCGCATGACGAAATCAAGTATGTTTCTTCATAATTAGTTAGTTTAGGTCTCTAGCTTTACACAGATACCCATATGTCCAAATAATATACACTAGTTCGGTAATTATAAGCCAAAAACAAAACTATGCCCACAACCCCCACTTCTCCCCTAGTTATCTTCCTTTTTTGGTTAACTATTCTTAATTCGCTAATAAATGTGGAAGTGCACACAAACCTCAAATTTTACTTCCATTTTTTGTAACGTCCGCAACGGAGCTTTGAGCAAGCATAACTTTCTTTCAAAAACAGTGAACCTCTTGTTTTTAAATAAGTTTAAATGAGCACTCAAGAAACTGCCTATGGCAAAAATTTCATGAAAATATACCCACGTCAACGGCAGCTGTGTCAATTCTAACAATCAAATTTGCGTACAAATGTAACGTCCGCAACGCAGGATTAGCCCATATGCAAAACTTGAATAATTATATTCACACAGAAACAAGAAAAAAATTAGCTTTTTTCGGCCTTCGAAACCATTCTTTCCCCTTTATTGAATTGCACAATAATTATATTGATCGCCATATTTTTTTTTTAAATTATCAGGCCTGTTCCAGTTTTCACTCGGAAGTTGATTTGATAACATTTGCGGAATTCCCTTTTACATTGTCGAATTTCCCTTATTCGATTGGGGATTTGCCTTTGAATTTCCCTTTTATTCCCAAACAAAATCAGCTGACTGGCAACTGGCCACCACCGACAAGAGCGTTTGATTTGTTTGAGTTTGCTGCCTTGGGGATGATTAAATTTTGGCCTGCTGGTGTTCATCAGCCATGGGCATAAATGGTTTACTAATTTAACGCATAAAATTTAATTTAAATTTAATTGATCAGCTGTTCTGGTGGCAGTCTTGTGAAACCAGAGTTGCCGAAGCCGATAAAAAAGTTCCCAGCCACACGTGTTTACACAATTATTTCATTAAATTAAGCGGTAATAAGCACAAAAACTCTTTTAAATTTAACTTAGATAAAATACCTTTCTATCCATAGTAACACGAGCACAAAAGGGCTTACTTAAAATAAATTCCAAAAAAATACTTATTTTATTTTGTACCATGACAACCCTTGCATTTTCTCTCCAAATTCGTTCGGAAACTGGAACAGGGGCGGCGGATTTGTCAAAATGCTGAAGGTTAGAATCGACCCTATTTTGAGGTGCAGCCGCAAAATAATTTTTAAAAGGTCAAATATGTTGTTATCAACAAATTTAAATATGCAATATTGTTCTTAAAGCATCAAAGAATAGGGAAAAAATATCATTTGCACGTTAACTTATCGCAAAGTATTTTTAAACAATTAATTTCTGTGCTTGCGGATCTGAATCCGTCAGCCAAACGGCTGGCGGAAAGTTTCCGTGAGGTTTCGCTCGGAAGTTAACAGAGAGTTAACGGAGGGAAATTCATTTCCGTGAGGATTTTTCGGAAGTGAATATTAGAACAGGTCTGGGAAATTCGAATCCGTGTGAATCTTTCGGAAGTGAAAACTGGAACAGGCCTGATGTACATATATTTTAAAAACCAATTCAATTTTTTTATTTCCGCATTAGAAACCAAAGACAACTTTTTTTGAAGCGACTCTGACCACCACTGTCACGGGATAAAAAATAATATTAAAAAAATTCTTAGATACTATCAAAACATAGCCATTTATCATATGGGCTAATCCGAGAATTTTGAAACCAGCCCGAAAAACGAAAAAAGGTAATTAAACATATTTCTATATGGTTTTTTAACAACATTTTTTTCCTAAATCATAGGAACTAAACTTTTCTAAGCAAAAGACAAAAAAATGTAATATTTTTTTGGTACAACTAATTAATATAAGCAAAAAGTATTTTTTTTGGTATTTTTGTCTGTTTTTTAGACCTGTTTTCATTTGTCATTTTCTCCGCGGAAGAGCCGCGCGCGAGTCTCGGAAGAGCCGCGCGCGAGCCGCGGAAGAGCCGCGCGCGAGTCTCGGAAGAGCCGCGCACAAGTCGCGGAAGATCCGCGCGCGAGCCGCGGAAGAGCCGCGCGCGAGTCGCGGAAGAGCCGCGCGCGAGTCGCACGTTTTTGGTGCGTTTTCAGAGCGTTTGATGCGTTTTTGATGCGTTTTTGGTGCGTTTTTGGTGCACCAAGGTATTAAATTTTATGGCTAGCACCCTACATTTTATGGATAATCATTAAATTTTATGGCAAGGCATTAAATTTTATGGCAAGGCATTACATTTTATGGCTAGCACCATAAATTTTATGGCAAGGTATTAAATTTTATGACTAGCACCATACATTTTATGGCAAGGTATTAAATTTTATGACTAGCACCATACATTTTATGGCTAGCACCCTAAATTTTATGGCAAGGCACCAAGGTATTAAATTTTATGACTAGCTCCATACATTATATGGCTAGCACCCTAAATTTTATGGCAAGGTATTACATTTTATGGCTAGCACCATAAATTTTATGGCAAGGAATTAAATTTTATGGCTAGCACCATACATTTTATGGCAAGGAATGCTTAATTTTATGGCTAGCACCATACTTTTTATGGCAAGGCTTTAAATTTAATGGCTAGCCCCATAAATTTTATGGCAAGCCCCCCTTAATTTTAATGCAAGGCATTAAATTTTATGGCAAGGTATTAAATTTTATGGCATAGCACCATACATTTTATGGCGAGGTATTAAATTTTATGACTAGTTTTATGGCTAGCACCCTAAGCAAAATGTATGGTGCTAGTCATAAAATTTAATACCTTGCCATAAAATTTATGGTGCTAGCCATAAAATGTAATGCCTTGCCATAAAATTTAATGCCTTGCTATAAAATTTAATGATTATCCATAAAATGTAGGGTGCTAGCCATAAAATTTAATACCTTGGTGCACCAAAAACGCACCAAAAACGCATCAAAAACGCATCAAACGCTCTGAAACCGCACCAAAAACGTGCGACTCGCGCGCGGCTCTTCCGCGACTCGCGCGCGGCTCTTCCGCGGCTCGCGCGCGGATCTTCCGCGACTTGTGCGCGGCTCTTCCGAGACTCGCGCGCGGCTCTTCCGCGGCTCGCGCGCGGCTCTTCCGAGACTCGCGCGCGGCTCTTCCGCGGAGAAATGACAAATGAAAACAGGTCTAAAAAACAGACAAAAATACCAAAAAAAATACTTTTTGCTTATATTAATTAGTTGTACCAAAAAAAATATTACATTTTTTTGTCTTTTGCTTAGAAAAGTTTAGTTCCTATGATTTAGGAAAAAAATGTTGTTAAAAAACCATATAGAAATATGTTTAATTACCTTTTTTCGTTTTTCGGGCTGGTTTCAAAATTCTCGGATTAGCCCATATGATAAATGGCTATGTTTTGATAGTATCTAAGAATTTTTTAATATTATTTTTTATCCCGTGACAGTGGTGGTCAGAGTCGCTTCAAAAAAAGTTGTCTTTGGTTTCTAATGCGGAAATAAAAAAATTGAATTGGTTTTTAAAATATATGTACATCAGGCCTGTTCCAGTTTTCACTGAAAGATT